>CAOGCB010424194.1:0-13100 GCA_948266635.1 Cnidoscolus chayamansa | reverse complement strand
CTGCTGCTCAAGGAAAAACAGAGGAAGAACCTTCCTTTTCCATCTCCATTCTATGGCATCCCTCACGCCTGGGCTACTAGTGAAGCTGCTCGAAAATGCAGACAACCAGAACGTGAGGGTCACCGGAGAACACCGCTCCGTCCTCCTCCAGGTGGTTGAGATCTTGCCTTCCCTCGCTGGACCCGACGATCCCTGCCAAAGCAGAGGTTTCTTCTTGAAGGTTTCTGACTCTCTGCATTCCGCTTATGTCTCCATACAAGATGAGGACATGGATTTGATATACAGCAATAAGATTCAACTGGGTCAGTTCGTTTACGTTTCTAGACTGGATTCTGCTTCGCCCGTTCCAGTGCTTCGTGGGTTGAAGCCCGTGCCGAAGAGACGACCTTGTGTTGGAAATCCCAAGGATTTGGTGTCTAGTGATTTGTTGCCTATTAGAGCCATTGTAAATTTTAGCAAGCAGAAGAAAGGATCCAAGACTGACGGGGTGACAAAGAAGAAAGATTCTAATGCCAGGAGAAGGGATTCTCTCGGGAATGCGATAAAGGTGGAAGGGTTAGAGCTGAGGAGATTGAGTTTAGACTCGGCTAGGAGGATCTGGAATCAGTCTCCAACGCCCAAATCTTCTCCTTCCCCTAGTATGACTTTAAAATCGTCCAAGGACGTACGGTTTGCTCTGTCACTTTCTTTCTTTTCCATATGTTTCATATGTTCATTGTTTAATGATTTTAAAATTCCTTTTAACTTTTTTTCTTTTTGAAGTGTTTATGATGATAATCCTACATGGCGAGAGAATTGATTAGGATTGACTATGGCTCACCGCAATATAACATTTCCATAAGCTGGTTTTGCCAAGTTACTGACTTTAAACAAATTATATGGTACTAACATCATTGATACGTGATATCCTTCAAAAGAAAATTGTTATGCAATTACTGGGGCATCCTAGTTAGAAGTAGCGTAGCCCCCAGTCGTACTTACTAGTAGTCTTCCTAATGCAGTTGAAAGCAAATTACTACTTGCTGTAAATTCATAGCTGCTAATTCATACCAAAATCCACGTGTTTCATTATGCTTATTGCCTGATTTTGCTACAGTCTCAATCTGATAAGAGAATTTCGAAGAACAATTTATCAATGAAGCGCCCGACTTTAAGTATTTCACCATTGAAAGGAAAAAATGAAGTCTTATCACCTAAAGCGACTGCAAGGCCTTCGAAGAAAGAATTGAAGTCTACAACTGACCACGCAATTCCAAGCTTTCTCGTGAAGCTGCCTCTTAGTTCCAAAACTTTCTCTGAACAAAGGATTTCATGGGATTCGGTACGTCCAGCCATTCACAATCATGGAAAGGTTTGAAACCAAATCCGTCCTACACTCTGAGAATATCAAATCCTTGATACTTACGTCATTCGTTGCTGATTTCAGGAAACTGTGCATCATAGAAACGTTGCCTTCGTGGCTGCTGTAATTGCACTTGAAGAGGCATCCGCTGCTGAGAATGTCATTCAATGCATGCAGTATGAATCTTGCTCTTCTGAACGATACTTTCTATTTAGTTTTGGCCGGCTGGCATCTCCTTGAAATTTTGTGCTCTTGTGCTGTCATCTGTTGGCAGAATTCCTTATCAACTTTTTGTTCAATACCATTTTTAGTCCACAAACTAATTTTCTTTCAAAATTGCTGATATAATGGTGACTTATTCACTTCTTTTGGATTGTTTTTCGGTCAAATAACCAATTTCAGTTGATCCATGAAATTGGATGATCATATTAGTGGAAACTGAGAATACCCAGTGCCTGATACCAAGAAGATACCTGAGAGGAGTTAGGGCTGCTGCCCGACCCATGATCATCCTGATAGAAACATATGTTAATATTTGCTAAGAAAATGCATAATTATTCTGTCTTTATAATTACTGTTTAACATTTTGCAACTGTTGGACAAGGAGGAGGTTTTTTGTTATTTGCTGATAGTACCATTCCAGCTTGCTATCCTGGCAATAAATAATCCCAGGACAAGAAAAGGTAATGGGATTATAGGAAAGGTCCATCTTCCTATCTTTTTTTTTTTTCTTTTCTTTGCAATATAGAGCATGACGTTATTAATATGCTATCTAATACACACACTGATTTCTATCTGCTTGTTCACACCTTTGTTCCCGTTCAGGCTAGTGTGCTTTTGCTTTTGGAGATGAAACAAATTTTCTTTTTCTAAATGGCCCATGTACTTGAGGTTCATGTTTTTGGATTACTAGGTAATAATTGGCTTGTTCTTTATATTTGCTTTCCCCTTTAATACCTTCGCATGTTTTAACCTTTTAATTTACCTTGAACGGGAATTTCTTTTCTCCTCTGTTGCAAAATATTTTGTCTTTCTTTCTACCCCTTCCGTGCTTTCTTGCTCTCTCATGAAAGCATAAATACTTTAATAATGCTAGGCTCATTTTAATAATAATAAAAAAAAATTGATTACGTTGCTGTGGACAATAACTCCTGAGGTTGCTGCTAAATTTATCTTCATGCGTTTCTGTTATTCCTTGTTTGCTGGAAAAAAAAAAAGTAAATTTTTTTCTTAGAAGGCAGAACAAATTTGCAAGCTATATTTCACTGATTTTCTTGTAGATTCTGAATGGCATATATATGTGCATGACGCAGAAAATAAACATTAAAAATAAATCTAGATTTTTATTTTTTTGCTGTGTTGAAGGACAATATGTTTTTCTTTTATCATTTTTTCTTTTCCCATTGCAATGGATATGTTGATTTGATCATCACTTCTTTTTTTTTCAGAGCATTTGCAGAACTTTGCAAGTCTTCACAGAATATGTCTGCAGGACCATTAGTGGAAAAGTATCTGGACCTTCATCAGAATATGCAGAAAGCAGCAAAGGTGATAAATTCCTTAATCAGTGGTAGCCTTTTAGAAGCAAAGTCGAGCATTTATGATAGCCTACAATATTTATTGCCTAATACAACGAAAACTAAAATCAACAAGAATGCTGCTTCCTGGGTACATGCTGCCATAGAGACCAACCTTTCAAATTTCATTTTGCTTAAGGAGCCAGAGAAGATTGAAATGGTGAATAGTGACAAATGTCATTGTGTTATCCGAGGAAGCATCCCAGAGGAATTGCATTCTGAGAATCAATCACCTCAAATCAAAGGAAAACCCAGAAACCATTGCAATTTTTCAGATGCAAACTCTATGCAAGCGACACCTTCACTGAGGCTTCCTTCAGGTCAGAAAAAAATGGATGATTGTCCTAAAGGAAGTGGGTTAAAGGAAACATCAAGTTTAGCAGAAAAGCTGATCTTGCATTCTCGTGAATGGTTCTTGAAGTACATGGAGAATGCATTGAATAATGGATTTCAGTTTTGTATAGGGGTAGATTCTGAAATTGCTTATCTTCTAAGGCAACTTAAAAGGGTAAATCAATGGCTGGATGACTTGGGTGCTTGGGGAGTTAAGGTTGATCGGAGGATAGAAGACTTGAGGAAGAAATTATATGGGTTTCTACTGGAGCACGTTGATACAGCTGTTGCTTCTGATAAGTAGTCCTATACAATGATAACTAACTGAAGTCATAGTATGGAGCTGATTGGGTTTCAAATTCCCAGGCGCTGGGTAATATGGTTAACTGATCAAGGCGCACACTGCAAGACATTATTCAAATGAATCTTCTCCAACATTTTCCGAGTTTTAACTATTGTTGAACTAGGAAATCTGACAGCCAGAGGGTGGCATCGACTTAAAACTTGTATAATCTTTTTGCTCTGATGGTATATAGTTAAAATGTATTTGGTTTGCTGCCTTATTAAGGACAGTAAATTTTCCCTGATGTCCAGCTGTCGAAATTTGGATGCTTCAGGTTTACTTTGATTTGTGCGCAAGTGCAGGCGTTGTTTCCGGGTGAAATTAATCCTTGAAAAATTGTACTTTTCTTTAAACCTTCTTGCATTCGGTTTGCTTTTGATGCAGTTTACTCGCATATTTAAAAGTGGGTTTGTGTTTGGTGCAGTTTGCTCGCATGTTTAAACAAATGCAAGAATATGCTGCACATTTCTTAAATTTTGCATACTTCAGGCTTTCCTTTAAATTCTAAAACTGGAATCAACAGAAAGCTAATGGCTTTTCTTGGAATAATTTCAAACCAACTATTGATATCTGTAACGATAGCAAATGTAGTTAGGAAATAGCCATTAGTTGGTTCATGGATGGTGGAGTCTTGCTGACAGAAGCTGCTGCAGCTTTTGCAGAAGATTTCATTCCTTTGCAGGACTTCATGTGTATGTGCAATTTCTCTGGCTTGAAGGGCTTCCTACATTGCCTGCATTTTGAGGATAACTTGGTCATTTATCTGTCGTTGATAGACTCTTAGTCAATTACGAAATTCCATTAACTGCTGTTCTAATTAATTATTAATTATTATTATTTCACGTTGAATAATTGACTTAAAACGATATTTCTGTTTGAATAGAAGCTACTTTCTTGGTAAGATTGCCAATTGCCTGCAGCATTCTACTTTTGCTTTGACTTTAACCTCTCTGATGATCTCAGCTTATTTAAATATATATATGGCATCATCAATCGAAGTTATAACTTGGGGTTATTAGATTATAATACAGTTTTTTAATTGTTATGTGCGTTTTCAAGCTCTAATCTAAACTACGTTGGAGCTTGCTACGGGCTAAATGAGAAAGAAAGGTAATTAGCAGTTGGAAGTTAATTCACTTACGAGCAGATGGGTGCACCCGCTGGCTTGTAAACAGCAGCAACTCCTTTTAGGTTATCAAATCCGCTTCGGTGATGCTTCGAGTCTTTCATACCATCTAAACTTCTCCTGCTAATTAATTCACAACCAAATTGAAGCATTCATCAAATTTGGTAGTATTAGTATATAATAGCAATTTAAGTTGTACCATAGACTTGGTACTGGCTAATTTAATTTGGTAGATGTAATTTGCTATACCTTGCATTGCATTGTTGTTGCTGATTCCAAGGAGTTCCAAAACCTCTGCTCGACCTTCCCTTGCAAATCTCCTTATCTGAAGCAGATTTATTTCTCGCAACTAATGCAGTGTCATTTGTATCAGCAGCACCGCAAGTCATCAAGTTCCATAGCATTTTTGAAGCTTCACTTGAATAGCTCTTACTCTTCGCAACCTTCGATTGTGATTGTGTTGAGGATGATGAACTTGGAGTACCCATTTTTTCAATGCTACTGCTGCTTCTGTCGATGTTTTCCTCGTTGTGACTACTTCTGTTTCTGTTTGTCTTTTTGTTGTTCTTCTCCTCCTTTTCACCTAAAAGATTGTAGTAAAAGGAAGAAGATGAAAGACTCTCAAACTTGTACACTTCTTCATCATGAGAATCGTCTGGTTGCTTCAAGGAATCTTGGGATAGTGTAGACCTCTCTGAACTGAATACAGGTGATTCTTGATCAACTTCAGATGCAGTTTTCGTTGAGATATCGATACTAGTATCTGTGGATATTTGGTTATTTTCTTTTGCTGGAGATTGATCTTGCTCTTCTTGTTTGTCTTTATTTTCAGCCTCGTCATGCTCTTCGTTTTTGAAAATGGAAGCTCTTTTTTCACCGTAAACAGTAGCATCTGTTTAATGCACAAAAAAGAAACGGATCACGTTCAAAGGGAAGGGAATCAAATAAAGATCACACTAACGAATTAATTAATTACCGAAAAGGGTGGTGGGAAAAATCTCGGATCCTTTGAGAACGTATTCATTGTCAGAGATTGGAGTAATGAGATCATCATCCAGTAAATCTTGCCAAACGTAACCATTTTTGTATCTCCTGTGCAATCCTCGTTAATAAGAGCTAGTGATGGAATTGAAAATGGCGTATGATGACAATGAACATACAAACCTCTTGTAGGACCAAGAAAAGGCTTCAGGCATTTCTTTCCCTCGCAGATCCGCCATCCATCGTTTAACATCTTTTTTTGAAAGAAGCAATATCATCAAAATTTCAGCCCCATAAGAAAAAAAAAATACACGGATGATATGAGAGTAATAAAAGAGGAGAAAGAGAAGACCTCGGAGATAAACACCATTGCGATTGAGATGATAAATACGAATGAGATGAGGATGCTCAACTCGACCCATATGGCTAAGAAAGTAAATGATGTGAAGACGCCTGACTTCTCCTCCACCTTTGGGTATGGTTTTTGATGGTTCCATTCTTTTGCTTCTGTTCCCCACAAATTTAATTAAGACAACATAAAAGAAACAAAAAAAAAAAAAAAAAGAGACCAGCAGCAAACAACACTGCTCTGCTTTTGAAGCACTGACCTTGATTGATTATATAGATCATAATTAAAAACTAGAATAATTACTTAAATCCATCTTTTTGTCTCTATGCTGCCGGCCCTGCTCTAATGATATCTATGTAGCCAGTTCTTTAATTTGCTATGACATATAAAGTTTACATTTGATATAAATATTTCTCGTACAAGCGAAAAGAGTAATGTGATTTCGAGAATACCAACCACAGGGTTGCCTTGTGTTCTCCTTCCATTGAGTGTGCAGTGCTTGAGAGAGAGAGAGAGAGATGCATATTAATATATATATTACATAGAAAGAAAGAAAGATTATTAGAATAAAGAGATAAGGAGATAATAAGGCAGCAACTTCATCAGATCTCCCGCGATCTAACTAACTTCACATATGCGGCCAGCTTTTGACCGGCAACGTTATTCCCCAAAAAGGTTTCTTTTCCACTTGCCATGTAATATATTATTATGTATCATGGCAACCAACTTAAAACTTTTGAATCATTCATACTTTTATATATTCATACACACAACACAAGCCAACGAATTCATTTGAAGGGAAACCCTTGCTTTGGTTTTGTGCGCATTCAAGACATAAATTTATATAAAAATTTCTATTTATTTTTCATTCTTGAGTCTGCATATATAGCAGGTTAATTATTTTCTAACCTTTATTATTTTTGTTCATAAACAAATTAACATATTTTTATAACAATACATTGGTAGTATGTTATAAATAAATTAGACTATTAAAAAGAGATAAAAGAAAATAATAAATAAGAGAGGAGGGAGGGGGCTGGGTAAACTAATGAATGCGTTGATCGGACAATTGATAGAAATTATGCTCTTGTTTGTCCTTTGTTTAATTTGTGGTCAACAAGGTTTAGTGGAGGTATCAAATCACAACGTAATTTACCTATGTGGACAATGCCAATGACATATAATTAATATGTTTATACTAACAAAACAAAACCGATGTAGAAGATATATTTCGTTTGTTTAATAAATAAATAAATATATATATATTTATAAAAGAAAAAAAAAAAAGAATCACGACTAGGAAGTATATAAATTTAGATATGAAATGAATATGGAGCGTCAAAGCTTACCTGTACTACCAACTTATCTCTGAACAAAGGGATCATAAGCAAATGAGATTCTCAAATGCAAGCTCTCTATTTATAATTGCAAGCCATGGGGTTGGTGTAGGGTGAGCAGAAAGAAACAAATGGATGATTGGTAACTTGGACGTGAGGCAACGAAATATTAGACTATGAAATTTTGTATAATTTTCATAAAAAAAAAAAAAAGAAAAAAAAAGCGTGCCGTCTCAGTTGAAACTCAGACCTTTCCATCCTATTTAATCTAAAACTCACTGAATCTTCTATTTATGGTTAAGATAACCAGGATTCATAGTTATCAACATCTTGATTTGGTTTGCACTCTAAAATTTTACAAGTTTAATTTAGTTGCACTGAAAATTTTCTTCTTTTTTTTTATAAAAAAAAAAATATATTCACATTCAGGATTTGTACTAATTATATATATATATATATATATATATATATATAACACATCTATTAAAAGAGATCTCAAGTTCAAGAGTGCATGGAAAGTCCACTTTCTTGGGTGAATTCAAACTAATCAAGCTTCTATTTCCCATAGGCATATCGAATGGTTTAAACGAAAGAAAGGGAATCCTACAAGATATATCAATTAGCTCTTCACCACTAATTTTGTTTATGGCATTTTTTTTCCCTCTCCTGTAAGCAAGGGAAGCAAATCAATCAATATGAATGAATATGATGCGATTATCAGTACTGCAAGTTATGTTTGTGGATTACATGGGATCGACAGTTAAAATTTTTAAGAAATGGGTGACAGCCATGTCATACGCCCATGTTTATGGTGGGCGCCCCTGACTGTTCCATCAGCGGCTCCATTAACATAATGTTGTTGAATTACAAGAATGGATGAATTCTCTGCAAAATCAGATGAAAGCAAAGTATCTCCTAATGCTCCCAACTCCTCACAGTCACTCCACTCTAATAACCCCGATGTCAATTCCGATGAAGCTCCATTCCCTCGCCCTACTATATACATGTCATAGTCTTCTTCTAATCTTCTCAGGGATGTGATAATTTCGTGCCCAGAATTCACTGGTGCTTCCATGTATGCGATGGACTGATCATACATTGTCCTGAACCTGAAGTCGTTGATATACTCATCATCTAGCTTTCTCTCCCTTTCATGATTCGGTATACTTTCTATTCCATCATCTACCGTTGCTATACTTGGAAGAAACCGCACTACTGTGAGTGTCACGCTTGCTGATCCTGCCATTCTCCATGCATAAGCTAAGGCCTCACGGCTGTCTGCTCCTCCAATGAAGATCATGATGAATTTGCTTTGCGTTTCAGACTCTCCAAGTCCTCGATCTATAAGTATTCCAATAGAGCAAGGTGCGGTTGCCAAGAGGTTTTGGTTCATGGCTCTCAAAGAAGCGTCCTCATCCTCCTGCAGTTTCCCGTAAACGTCTGGCTGTCTGTGAAATGGAACCAAAATGAGGTTGACTCTCTTGTCCTCGGCTAGTCTGCTAACGTCTTCGTGCATTGAGGTGTATGGAGACACAACTGTGAGTGCCTGGACTGACACCCCTGTGGTTTTGCTTTCATAGCCATGGAAGGCATTGATGATGTGCTCAGACTCTTCTACTTCACGGCTGTGGTTCTCTTGCCCGGCGGTAGGCGCTCGATTGTAAGCATCATGGACTATTAGCATTGCAGAAACACGTCTAGCAGTTAGTTGAACCAAATGGAGAGCGAAAACGCACATGGGAGATTGCTTGGTGGGATTGGAGACTTGGAGGAGATTGATCATTCCTGATAAGTTGCTGACAGAATGAATACACGAAAGAATTCGAAGTTCAGAGTCATTTTTACTCTTCTCAATGGTCCTGCGTTTGTATTGTCTTACATGCTTTGTGGACTTGGTCGTAGCGGTGGCAATGGGCTTCACCATCAGAGTCATTAGTATCAATGCAATTGTCATTGTCGCGAACAATTGCTGGTCGAAACCCTACATGTAAACAATTTAATTCTAGTCAAAATTTTGAATTTGATTCAATTATTCACTAGCTAGTCTCAGTAATAAGAAATGGGAAATGTACCGCCAAGTCTCGCCCAGAGTTGAGAACAATCAAAGCCAGAACTCCTTTTGTGTTCATAAGCACCCCAAGAGCGATGCCTTCACGAGCAGACATGCCGTGGAACCTTGAGAACACGAAGGCGCTTATAATCTTGCTGAAGCAAGCCAAAATTACGACAATGAACAGCAGAACAAAGTTAACCTTCTTGCTTAAATCGATGAGGTCGACCTTGAGCCCATTGGTCCAGAAGAAAGCAGGAAGCAAAATTCCTGTCACCATGTCTTCAAGTTTCTCCATTAGCCTCATTCCCAGTTCCCCCTTGGGAATAATGAGCCCGAACATGAAAGCTCCGACCATGGACTGCGACCCGCAAGCGTCTGTAATGAATCCAAATACTACTACCCCTCCGAGAATGAAATATATCAGAAGCTCGTAATCCATGCCTCCGTTAGAGGTGTTATTGAGGCGAATAATCCATGAGAGTGCTGGACGCACCACAAACCAACATAATAATATGAATGAAAGGATCGCAAACACATTCAGGTAATAAAACTGCTGGTTAACGATTGTTATCGTGGTGACGAGAAGAGTCCAAGCCACAAGGTCGGAAACAACGGCTGAAGATAAGGCCAATCTTCCTATTTCCGTATGGAGAAGCTTCATGTCCGAAAGCACCCGAGCAAGATCCGAGAAGCTTGTAACAGTGAGGGTAATAGCCCACACAGCACCACCCATGCCTATTATTTTTGGTTGTGTGGATTCCATGAAGAGGAAGTACAAGCCAATTCCCATGCTAAAGGGAATGAGAATACCGACGGTAGCATTAGATAGTGCCTTCTTCTCAATATGTCTCAACATGGTTAGATCCATCTCTAGACCCACGAGGAACATATAGTAAACGAGACCCAACTGTCCCATGGTGTCCAGGGTCCTGGTGGACTTGATAGGGTGTATGTATGTTGCAAAGAAGGGGGTGTCTGACCAGAAAGTTGGACCTACGAGGATACCGCTCTAGAAAAAATTTTAATAACACAAAATGAAGGTTAGCACTGGACCATATATGAATTTATAATGAAAACAGAAACCATCAAGAAAAAGAGGTGTAATTACGAGTAGCTCGGCTAAGAAACGTGGCTGACGAAGAGGTTTGAGGAGAAAGAAGAGAAGGTGAATGCATAACATCATGATGCTGAGTTGAATCACGAAGAAAGGTAGTGAACTAATCAAGGAATTTTCACTTTTCCAGAAAGCCTTGTCATTGGTTACGTTTTCATAATAACAAACCGTGACGGTATTTCCAGATCCTCGAGAAACCTCGTAGTTAGTCAGCGTCACCTTTGGCATCTTCTCCTCCTCCTCCTCCTCCTTTCTCCTCTTCTTCTTCTTCTTCTATCAATCGATACCCACTTTTATTATAAATTAATCCAACATATATACAAGAAAAAACATAAATCTGTTATTAAGAAAAATTTGAATGAGGATGTAATTGTACGGTTGCCCGCACGTATTGCTCCTTGCCTCTTAGTTTCTGTTTTGTATCAGTTCCAAGTTCCTTATTATATGTCTGCTCATATATAGAAAAAGCATATCAAAATGTCCAGTACATTTATCTATACCTTAAATTAGATGATATCATGATTCATTCCCATTTAATTTATTAGCAACGTCCAACCTACGTTTTTCTTTTTCTGAGATAACAGTGTAGTGAAACCATTCATTAATTATCTATACAGAATCGGGCTATATCTATGAGATATTTTGGTCAAAATATAAATAATTTTTTTGAATATCAATAAAAGAAAACTAATATAATATATGCTGGCCGGGTAGGCAACATACATGTATGTTTTTTTTTTTTCCTTTTATTTCATTTTCTTTTTTACATTTTTTTTTTTTGGTTTAACGTTGGTTATTCGTACATATCTACATATGTAGAGGCAACCCACAATATCTGATAAATTAATTATGGATGAAAAACGTGCGTACACCAAATTTATTATACATTCAAAATACAAATATCATATATATAATATATATATATATATATTACGTTTTAAGTACAAAATCAACGGTATAGAAAATTCCCCAAGCACTGATATTTCAAACTTCATCTCCGGTCCAGTTCCTTTTGAGTTTGGGACCTGTGGGTCCTTCTTCTCCGAAAACTTCATTTGGTAGGCTTTTCACAAACTTTTGAAATGCAGATTTGAGTTTTCCAGCCAATATTTTCTCCACTTTCTTGATTTCATTTGCTATGCTGTAGCCAATTTTTGGGCCCCACTTCCTCGAGTAATTGAGCCATGGTGGTTCGATAATAGTCGTGCCCAAGTAGTCAGCTGCGACCACTGAGAATCTTGCTCCAGTATCCAAGACCATTTTACTCTTGGCAGTGTCGTTCCTGATCCCTATCCCACTATTCCCTTGTAAGACCAAACCTGGCTTGGAATACAGAGCATGACCACGCAACGATGAGTAGCCCACTGCTTTATTTCCATTTTCAAACTCAATCTCTGAGGCATTGAACCAAGATCCTCCGCTGTGCTGAGAGAAGTACACCCTCCATAGATCCCCATTGAAGTTGCTGATTCTCAATGTCAAATGCTCCCAATCACCCACGTGTTCTCCTATCCTTCCTAATGGAACGTCGATGAGCTCAACTTTAGCCTTGGAAGGTCCATTGAAAGGAAAAAACACCCACGCAACTATATCCGTGAAGGTTGCTCCAAGCATTGGTTTGATGTGTAAATATACCTCAGTTTCTTGTAGATCTCCTTTCTTGACTCTCTCTTTGGCTTTTTCATCCACAGGAAGGTCCAGCCAGTATTCATCATCATTTACACCCCCTTGAGGAAGGTTCGCGCCTGTCGCTTCAACTGGAACAGGGTTTGACTCTTCCCCCTTCTTGTATAGAAGTGCTCCATTGTTAAAGAACCAATCTACGGAGGACGTAAGGTACTTTTCGTCTGGATGAAAATATACCCGGGGAGCATATGCCTGAAAAATGGCGTGAATTTGGTTTAGATTTGGCATACAAGATAAGTTGGAGGTAACATTCTTCAAGCAAGCTATAGAAATAGGGGTAGCATTGCCGTTTTGGGCCACAAATGTGCCTACGCAAACACCCATATCCTGCGGTCCCCTCTTACTGGGCCTCAAACTGAATGCGTTGAATCCATTTGGATCGCTTTGCTTGCCTTGTCCCCAGATCCAGGTGTCGGTCTCGCATTGGTCGGTGAAGTCTGATCGAACGCAGCGGATTTTGTCGAGGGAGGGCTTTTCGGGGGAATTGGTGATAATAACGCCTAGGGTTCTGTAAGCATCAGGAGCAATGGGCAACCAGATGTAGCCAATGCCATCTTGCTTGATTTTTAAAGACTCACTGCTCCAAACAAGAGTGTAGTCCAATGGTGTCTTTAAGGCTCCCTCTACCTCATCTTTCGCTGCAAGAACCCACCCATGAAGCGACTTGTTGTTGGGTTGGCTATAGCAACCTAGCATGAAGAAGCCTTGTGGGATCTGTGAAGGCTCAAAGAAAGAAGCGCCAAGGTTATCTGGTCCCCCTTCATGGACGGCCCAAACTTTGTTGAGAGATGAAATTTGGCACACTCGTAATCCACCAAGATCAATGGTTCCATGTCCAAACCCTTCACCTGTTATTATA
>CAOGCB010424107.1:0-19187 GCA_948266635.1 Cnidoscolus chayamansa | reverse complement strand
CACTTAACATTCAAACTCCCATTTGAATTTTAGCTCATATCAAGTTGATTTGAGTCACTTTCTACCTAGTTAAACTTTATTAGCCGATAAAGTACCCTTTTTGCTGTTCTTTGATGATTCTAGCTCATTTTACCAACTATTCATTTCATTTTAATTCCCACAATTTCACTAAGGTTCCATAGCTTATAAACAAAGGTCCTCTCAAAACCTCAAGTCATTTGGACTCTATTTGAGTACCAAACTAACCATTCTCATATCTACATAATTTATGCAGAATTCCAATACACATCTTACTTCTCTACCCTTTTGTCTAGTTTAGGTTCTGTTTTGACCAAAGCTCAAAACATAAAACTTTTAGCTAACTTACTAAACTAGCTTCATACCAAATTTCATAATTTTATCTCTTCATTAAGGTCTCTAAACTATTTAAAACATTAACTGCTCTGTATTGAAATTTTAGAATCGGGCAGTTTTAAGCTTTGTCTGTTCTTTCTACTTTTTCATGCATGAAATGATTTAATTTCTTGAAATGATGTTCTAAAAATTTGTAGCTAATATTCTAAGCTTTCTACTGGTATATCATTTATCAGTTTTGGAATTCATTTGATTTACCAGAACTTTTGCACGATTTTACTGTTCACGTAACCCTAGGTTTCAGATTTCACGTCCTTAACCATTTGCTCACTTCTTTAGTATTTTCTTCTTTGATTCAAGTCCAAAACCCATGTTTTAATCATCTCAACTTGTTTTCCAAATTCTAGATTAAATCTAACTTTAACCCTCATATCTCTTTTTCACCAAATATATATATATTACTTTAAAGTTACAAGTTTATGCAAAAACTAACCTTTTTCTATGAAATCTTCTTTTCTTCCTCTTCTTCTTCTTTCTTTTTCCTTCTCTTTTGTTTTTTTCCTTCTCTTATCCTTTCTCCCATATGCTATGTTTTGCTTTTGCTGCTGCCTTTTTAATTTTTTTTCCCTAAGTCCCCTTTAGTTTTATGTAGGTAGCCACCTTATTTGTCTTTTCTTTTCTCTTTTTCTTTCTCTTTTTTCTTTTTATTTTTCTTTTCTTTTATAATTTCTTTTATTTTCTTTTTCCCTTTTTATCTCCCCATTTTCCTTATTTAATTTCTCTTCTTTTCTTTTATTTTCTCTTTTTTGCATTTCTCAACTTACGTTCTTGTCTTTTCTTTTCATTTCATTTCCTTTTCTATTTTCCACTTATTTTATTTTATTTCTCTATGTTTTCTCTCCTTTTCAATTTACACATTTCTTTCTTCATTTATACATTTCTTTTGTCACAACTTTATTTTAGGCACCTAATCTTCTAGGCCCTAAAATCCGTTCATGACAACCTTAGTTGATTTAATAACTCTGTACATGATAGGTTAGCACGAAATAGTGAAAACATCTAGATTGTGTTCCTATTTTGGAGGACTAAATGATGTCCAAAAATAATAAATTAATTTAGATAAGGCAGTAAGATATTAAGGAGTAGGTTAGGCAAATAAAAGAGTAAGAAAAAATTATTCAGCATAAAAAAAGTATCAAAATATTGACCTAATCGAGTAAAAAATCGACATTGTGTGAAGTGTTGCATATGTAGTAAGATCAAGTTATGCTACTGTCCCATTTTAATCATGATCATATGTTCGTTATTCTTAAAGTTTTTATGCTTGAAACACTTGCATAAATGATCTATAACTGATATAGAATGGCTACGGCCAATATGGTGATCGTCAAAAAGTTGTGTTAGTAAGCTTGGGCACGGAAAGTGCAAACAATGATAAATTTTGCATCTGAGTCTAGAATGACATAAAAGTGTGCCAAATTGTACATATTGCATATACAAATATATGGAATGGTCATTTGGTATAATTCATACATAATGCAAATATTTGTTTCTCGGTGACACATAACGACACGTAAAAGATTTTAAATGGTAACATAGGCCTATTGTATTTTAGTAGGTATCGGAGTTAGCATAAGGATATGACATGCCATAGTTCTTAGCAGTACTGCACTATACAGTTGATCTTGAGGCTACTATGGGTACCTCAATGGTTTGGCTAATTTAGAGCCTCACCACATACAGATAGATAGTTTTGGCACCTAATACTTATTTTGTTTAGTACTTGTACTTGGTTGCCTATATTTCCCGTATCTAGCATTTGAGCCTTTCATAAGTTACATGGGCCTAAAAGGAAAAGAAAGTTTTGCATATTGTTATTGTGACACATGCATTTGTACTTGAGAGATGCAAAACATGTTTAACTGTTATACAATTACATGTTGAATTTTGAGGCATAACAGGTAAAAATGGTTAGGATGCAGTTCATTAGATGTTAAATTAAGCCTATTGTTGTGCTACATTATATTGTTGTTTTTTTATATACCCACTGAGCATGTAGCTCAGCGCATTGATTTGTTTCCATGCATAGGTAAAAGATAGTAGGGTAGTAGGAGATTCATTCACTAATCCACAGCAGCAGTAGCAACCAAAGGAATACATTAGTTGGTTCATCTAGAACTTTGACACTATGTATTTTATTAGTTTTGGCATGTATATAGAGTTTTAAGTAATTAGATAATACATAGTTTAGTTTTGTGACTTAGATTTCTATAAACATATTTTAAGTGATGAGATGCTTGTGTTGAGTTGAAATGTGCAAAATTTTAGAACAGGTTTAAAAGTACAAGTTTGAAGGCCCTTATATATAGGGGAAACTTTGCAAAATTTTAATCTAATTAAGTTAATAGGTTATAAAAAAATTCATTTAAAAAAAATTTATGCACAAGATAAATATGTATAACAAGGTAGAGAATAGATAAAGGCAATTAAGTGACACATCCTACTTGGGTCTTCATAGGTCCGGGTAGGGGTGCTACACATATTATCAGTCGAGGAGTATGAAAAGAAGTTTATCAAACTAAGTCGTTATGCACTAGAGATTATTTATATAGAAGTGGCCCACTGTAAAACATTTGAACAAGACTTGCATAATGAAATTATACTGTATTTGATAGCTCAGAAGATTTGTGACTTTCTTAATTTGGTGAATGCAACTCTAGACATAGAGTAAGTTATGGCTACTAAGCAGAGTATGCAATAGAGAGGCCCATAAAAGAGGGGAAAAGGTCAAGCACAAGTACAATCTTTAGCTTCTAAGAAATTTAATAAGAAGCATAAAAGGGTACAATAGTATGGGCAAGGAAAGACATAAGGGTAAAGACAAAAAAGGCAATCCTAAAGCAAAGTTAATAGGCTAGGGCCATCGGCCACATCTGTAGGAAGCACAGGGGGTTTTGGTAGGGGAACTTATTCAATATGTGAGCATTGTGGCAGACAACACCTAAGGGAGTGGTAGAAAGTAATAGGGGCTTGCTTTATTTGTGGCTCTACTTATCATTACAGGAGAGATTGTCCCAGGGCTCAAGAGTTGCCACCACTAGGGCCCTTAAGGGAAAGATCCACCCCTACAACAAGTAGAGCGAGAGGTAGGGGCAAAGGAGATATAGTTGTTGCACCTAGCCATAAAGGTTGTACACCTAGTCAGAGAGCACCAAGTATAGAAGATAGAGGGGATATTAGGGCTCCAACTAGAGCTTATGCATTGAAGACTAGAGAGGAGGAGGACTCACCTGACGTAATTGTAGGTACCTTCGTAATAATTGGTAAAAATATATGTGCATTGATTGACCCTAGATCTACTCATTACTATGTATGCATTCTTATTGAACATGATGGGGAATTGATGGTAGATACTCTAGAGCTTGATATATTAGTACTAATCTCTTAGGCTACAATGTAGTTATAACTAGGGTGTATAAAGACTACACCATACAGATACATGGTAGCATTTTCCCGGATAACCCAATAAAGTTACCATTTAGAGAGTTTAATTTTATATTAGATATGGATTGGTTATCCAAGAATCGAGTAATAGTTGATTGTATGCTTAAGAGTTATCTTAAAAAATAGTAGATAACATTGAAGTAACTATTGTGGGGAAAAGAACAGATAATCATCATAATGTGATTTTAGCTACCATGGCAAGGAAATTAGTTAGTAAGTGTTGTACAACATATCTGTCATGTGTTCTTGAGACCAAAAAGGAAGGTTCTAATATCAATAGTATACCCACAATATGTGATTACACAAACATATTTCCAGAAGAGATACTAGGTATACCACTTGATAGAAAGGTGGACTTTGTGATAGAGGTGTTACTTGGTACTGCACCTATATCCATTGCTCCATACAGGATGGGTCCAACAAAATTAAAAGAGTTAAAAATACAACTACTAGATTTACTAGATAAAGGGTTTATCTGCCCTAGTGTGTGACCATGGGGTGCACTAGTGCTATTTATTAAAAAGAAGGATGAGACTATCAGATTGTGCATAGAATGCAGACAATGGAATAAGGTTACTATAAAGAATCGATACTCGTTGCCCCACATTGATGATTTGTTTGATCAATTGAAAGGGACAAGTATATTCTCCAATATTGACCTATGATCAGGGTATCATCAACTAAAGATAATTGAAGCAAATATCTAAAAGACTGCTTTTAGAGCAAGATATGGACATTATGAGTTTTTAGTCATGCCTTTTGGGCTAACAAATGCCCCAACAGTCTTTATGAACCAGATGAACTGAGTTTTTCATCCACATTTGCACCAGTTTGTCATAGTTTTCATTGAGGACATATTGGTATATTCTAAGAGCAGAGAGAAGTATGACAAACACTTGAGAATAATACTACAAACCTTGAGGGAGAAAGTTGTATGCCAAATTCATCAAATGTGAATTTTTGGCTGCATGAGATTTCTTTTCTTGGTTATGTCATATCAGTAGAGAGAATCAGAGCTGACCCTAAGAAAGTAGAAGTTATACTGGAATGGAAACCACCTAAAAATGTCATTGGAATTCAAAGTTTTCTTAGGTTGGCTGGTTATTATAGGAGATTTGTAAAAAGGTTTTCATTGATAGATGCTCCTTTAACTAGGCTATTGAGGAAAGATGTGAAGTTTATATATGATAACAGATGTGCGAAAAGCTTTGAGAAGTTGAAAATTATGTTGACAGAAGCTCCAATCCTCACCCAACCAGTGTCAGGAAAGGACTTTATTGTGTATAGTGACACATCATATAATGGTTTAGGATGTGTACTTATGTAGGAGGGTAAGGTAGTTGGATATGCGTCTAGGCAGTTGAAAGCACATGAGAGGAACTACCCATCCATGATTTGGAGGTTGTAGCTATAGTATTTGCTGTAAAAATATAGCATCATTACCTATATGATGAAAGAGGCTACATCATAACCCGAAACAAAAGAGATGGTTAGAGTTACTGAAAGATAATTATTGCATTATAAACAACCATCCTGATAAAGCTAATATAGTGGCTGATGCTCTTAATAGAAAATCCTCATAGCTAAATTATCAGTAGCAGCAAATGGGGCCATTGTGGCAAAGATGGTAGCAAGATTCAATTTTTTGCAACATATTACTAAGGCATAACAAATGATAATGAGATAGCTAAATGGGCAATACATGCTAAAAAGGGGAAGATTGATCCATATATAATAAGAGAGGATGAATGTCTATGCTACAAAGATAGGATATGTATTCCTTGAAGCAGTAATATTTGATAAACCATATTAGAGGAGGCACATAATAGTCCATTCAGTATTCATCCAAAGAGTACTAAAGTGTACCAAGATTTGAAACAGAAGTACTGGTGGATAGGGATGAAGAAAGATAGTACAAAATATGTTGCTAGATGTTTAACATGCTAGCAAGTTAAAGGTCAACATCAAGTTACATCAGGGTTATTGCATCCTATTCCCATACTAGAGTGGAAGTAGGATCGAATCCCAATGGACTTTGTGACTGGTATAACTTCGACAAAAAAGAATCATGATTCAGTTTGGATAATTGTAGATAGATTGACAAAATCAACCCACTTTTTTCCTGTGACAACCAACTACTTATTGGATGGATTGACTTAATTATATACAAATGAGGTAGTTCGACTATATGGAGTGCCTTATTCCATAATCTCAGACAGAGATCCAAGAGGTTCACTTCTAGATTTTAAAAGAATATTCATGAAGCACTAGGAACCAAATTGAATTATAGAATAACTTTTCACCCACAGACCGATTGGCAATAAAAGAGAGTGATACAAGTATTAGAAGATATGCTATAGAGTTGTGTCATTAACTTCGAAGGCAGTTGGGAGAGATACCTTCCATTGGCGGAATTTGCATACAACAATAGTTATCAATGTAGCATAAGAATGGCTCCATATGAAGCTCTTATGGAAGGAAATGTAGAACTCCACTTACATGGGCAAAAATTGGTGAAAGTAAGATAGTGAGTCTATACTTGGTAAGAGATGTTGAAGGGAAAGTGAGATTATTAAAGAAAGATTGAAAGTTGCCTCAAACAGGTAAAATTAATATGTTGACCTCAAGAGGAGGGATATTGAGTACTCATTTGGGGATAAAGTTTTTATAGAAGTGTTTCCATGGAAGAAGATATTGAGATTTGGCAAGAAGGGTAAATTGAGTCCTAGGTTCATTGGCGCCCATACAAAATCATTAAATGTGTGGATTTTATCTGCAATGTGTTTCATGTATCTATGCTTAGGAGATACGAATCAGATCCCTCAGATGTGATATTGGTTGAGCAAATAGATATGCAACTAGACTTGACTTACAAGGAGGAACCAGTTCATATTCTAGCATAGAGGTTAAACAGTTAAGAAAGAAAGAAGTCCCATTAGTGAAGGTGCTATGGAGAAATCACAATACAGAGGAAGCCACTTGGGAAAGTGAAAAGTTTATGAGGGGAAAATACCCTTAATTATTTACATAGAGAATTTTGCGGAAGAAATTTCTTGAAAGGGGAAGGTTTGTCACACCCACCATGTTATATATAGTTAGATTCATGACATATTATGTTAGAGACACTTTAGTAACAATAGAAGATTACTAATATAATCATAATAATTTTTAGGATTAAATCTAAGTACGGGTAAATAGCACTAGGGGAGGTGCTAGCTTACACCGATGTGCTAGCTTAACACCAAGTTGCTTATGACTTAAAAGTTTAATTCATAAATGGGAAGATCAGTTTAAAACATGTTTAATAAGTAGAAATAAAATTTTAAAATAAGCCACACAAAGTTGTCAAGACTACAAATTTAAGGAGTAGAAACAAATTTTAAAGTAAGCTACACAGAGTTATGAAAATTGCAAATTTAAGTTACCTAGTAAAACTTAAAAAGGGCAAAATGGACTAAGGGACAAATATGATTTCATACATGGGGGTTGAAGTGTAATTTTCTAAAGAGAAATTGAAATATACATGAAAAGAACTTGAATAATACATAAATAAAGCTTAGTAGGTCAATTTAAAAAAAGTTAAGTGGTAGTGCAATGTAGAAATAGGAACATTTAAGTTGGTCAATGTAGAATTAACAAAAGTTTAAAAGGCAAAACTAATCGTACACATCCAATATGTTGCCCAAAGGCATTCCAGCCCTACATCTCCCTTAATAGAAATAATAGAGATTCTATAGAATAGGTGAACCAACAGAAGTGGGCAAATTCTTCTTCATCTCTCTTTAAAACTGTAGGTGCACCTTTCCATCCATCATAGGCAGCTTTCAAGCAAAGCTTGCAAACTTAATTTCTCACCAGGTTTTTAAGTGTCCCATCACCTAAATATCCTTCCTAACACCATAAGAGTATAAAAAAGGGGAAAAATAAGGAAATCATGTTTAGTATTGATTTGAATTGAGTTTTGATGATGGAACCAAGATAAGGTGTTGTTTGAGCATAGGTTGCAACACATGGTTTCTTTTCTTGATATTTTATGTTTTGATTGAATGAGGTTCTATTCTAATTGAATTAAGAGGTTGTATAACACCTTAGGTTTTGTGAATATGTGGCTATAACATTAAGTTTGATGGGAGAAAGTTTGATTCAAATTGAACTAAAGTTGTATGCATGCAGAATTTTGAAAGAACAAAAATATTGGTTTGTGTTTTGGTTATGACCAAATTTAGTATGAATTGGGAGGGGAATTTATAGTGGTTTCTTATACCAAAATATACCTAAATATGGCCTAAATATTCTTTATAATTGAAAGGAGCTGCTTGAGTGAATGAATTTTGAGTTCAAGTACCAAGTTTAGGTATTTTTCAAGTGAGTATGCATGTATGAGTATGTATAAATGGCTGTTTTGTTTAGGTAATTTATTTTGACCATGACTGTCATTAAAAATGTGATATTTGAAGACTATAAACTTTTTGAAGAATAGTATTAAGTTATAGTAACTATGGCTAGACAATAATGGAACCAAATCTAGGTTAGTGCAATTACAAAGTATATGTGCAAAAAGGATGCACTAAGATGATTGCATAAGTTTTATGTGATATTTTCAATTTTATGTGTATGTAAAGATACTTAAATTATGGTGAATATTTCTACTTTAGGTGCATAATTATATTGTAATTTAGGAAAAAATTATTAGCATGACAAATGATACTGAAATATTGACCTAATTAGGTAAAAATTTGACTTTATGCGAATTATTGCATATTCGCTAAGCTAATGTTATGTTGTTGCCCTATTTGATTATGATAATATGGTTGTTGTTTTTAAATGTTTTATACTTAAAACACTTGCATAACTGACCTATAATTGATATATAATAGTTAAGACCAATATGGTGATCATCCAAAACTTGTGAAAAAGCTTGGGCACAAAATGTGCAAATTGTGATAATTTTTTCATCTAAGTTTCGGATGACATAAAATTGTATTGATTGTGTATGTTGCATGTATGAATATATGGAATGATCATTTGAAATAATTAGGATATAATGGAATTGCATGTTCCTCAGTGATGCATAATGACATATAAAAGACGATAAATGGAAATATTTGCCCTAACATACTTTAGTGGGTATCAGAGTTAGCATAAGGGTATGACATGCCATAGTTCTTAGCAGTACTGCACCATACAATTGATTTCAGAGCTATTATGGGTACCTTATCAGTTTGGCTAGTTTAGAGCCTTACCACACACAAATATATAATTTAGTCGCTTTGTACTTATTATTGATAGCACTTGTACTTGGTTACTTATATTCACCATATCTAACATTTGAGCATATCTTAAGTTATATGGGCCTAATAAAAATATATCATGAACATGCATCTCATTATTGCAGAGAAATAAAAATCAAACATACAAAAATGGTTCCCCCACAGTTAAAATAAAGATTCATATGCAGTTATTGTTACACATGCATTGGTAATTGCATCATACAAACATGTTTGCTTGTTATATTATTAAATTTTAAATTTTGTAGCATAGCATGTAAGGGCAATTTGTATGCATTTCATTAAATAATATATTATGTTGATTGTTATGCTACATTATATTGTTATTTTTTTTCCTTATATATACCCACTGAGCATGTAGCTCATTAAATTGGTTAGTTTCCATGCGCAGGTAAAAGACACTAGAGTAATAAGAGATTCATCCATTGATCCAGAGTAGCAACTAAAAAACACATCAACTGATCTACCCAAAGCTTTAACACTATATATATTTTATTAATTTTAGCATATACATAGAATTGTAAATAGTTAAACAATACATAGTTAATTTTGTGAATTAGATTTCTATAAACATATTTTATGTGATGAGTTGTTTGTGTGATGATGGAGCTACATAATTTTGGAACAAATCTACACGTACAAGTTTGAGGGCCCTTATATAGGAGAAATTCTGCCGATTTGTTTTTTACTAATAAAGTTGACAGTTTATAAAAAAATAAAATATTCATAAGAAAAAGAATTACACATTAGAATAAGTATGCAAAGGTAAACAATAGTATTAAGCAATCTAGTAGTGCATTCTGCTCAGATCTTCATGGACTCCGGGTAGGAGGTGCTACAAGTAGGCCTAATAACATCTTATATTCAAGCTTAATAATATCTCATGTCATTTTCATATAACATTTTTACTTTGGTATAAATTTTCTCATATGTGCATGACCCATTGGACTTCCGGACCACTACAAAAAAACATACATAATGTAAATAAATTTTAGAAGAAACTATTTCTCCAAGAAGGTAGCATGCTTTGAAACAAACACCTTTTGTTCCAAAGGATAACATAAGTAATAACCATAGACTCTATAGGATATCCCACAAACAAATATTTGTTAGATTTAGCATCCAATTTTTGAGACAATCGTATTTACATATGTTAGGTATCTCCACACCTGTATGTATGAAAGAACTAGTTTTCTCTTACACCATATCTCATATGGTGTGGAATCAATCGATTTAGAGGGCACTCTATTTATCAGATAAATAATTACCTCCAATGCATGACCATAAAATGATTTATGAAGGTCTGTTAGGCTTATCATAGATCAAACCATGTTCAACAAAGTTCAATTTCTCCTCTCTAAAACCCAATTGTACTGTGGAGTGTAGAGAGTAATCCACTAAGATTATCTATGAGATAAATTTGAATCTTTTGGCTTAAGTATTCTCCACCGTGATCTTATTATAGTGTCTTAATACTTTTGGCAAACTGCTTTTTCTACTTTTTCTTTTGAATTCTTTGAACTTTTCAAAGGCTTCAAACTTTTACATCATCAAGTACACATACCCATATCATGAGTGACCATCTATAAAGGTAATGAATTAGGGATATCCACCTGTTGCAAGTATTGTCATTGGGCCACATACATTTTTGTGTATTAGCTCCAATACATTACTTGCACATGTGCCTTTACCACTTAAGGACATTTTGTCATCTTCCTAATAAGTAAGACTCGCATGCATCATGTGATTCATAATCAAATGATCCTAAGTCACCAAACTTGTGTAATCTAGTCATACATGCCTCATTTATATGGCCCAAGTGACTATGCCATAAGTAGGATGTTTTCTAGTTTTATCTATTGGGTCTCTTTGTATTTATGTCCTAAATCTCATTTTTATTTTCCATAACATATATTGCATTAACATTATAAGCTGAGAAATAGAAAATATTCTAAAAGTAAACTAAAAAGCACTTGTCCTTATTAATGACAATTTCAAATCCTTATTCAATAAGATAGGAAACTGAAATAATTTTCTTAGATAAAAAGCGACCAAAATAACAATTATAAAGTTCTAATGCTAATCTAAAAGATAAATGAAAGACATGTTCCTACAGTTGATGCAACAACTCTTGCTTTATTGGCCATTCATAGGTCTACCCCACTCTTGATCACCTTTCTACTGCTCCTTAGTCCTTGGAAGACTTGCTTTTGATGATATCAAAACTTAATATAATTGAGCTAATGATTACTTAAGCATTTCATATCATAGTAAGAGAATTAGTAGGAATACAAGGCAAATGCATTAACAGCGAAAAGCTAGATAATATGACATGAAGACAAAGTCAAAGAAGAAGAAGTTAAGTTTCCTCTCATAGGGCAAATGTAAGAGAATTGAGAGTTAAATATGCCAAAGAGATATTTTATGTTCAATACTTAAATGTGTATTGTAACTGGTTTTTCTCTTACCTAGAAAAAATATCTTTATGGATTGGAAATCTCAAGAGGAAGCTTGAGAAGAGTAGATGTAGGTTGCATTACCGAACCATTATAAAATTGATGTGTTTGAATTATCTTAAGGGCGTTAAGAAAAAGATTTGGGGAAGAATAACTTGTAAAAAAGATATAGAGATTTTTGCCAAAATCTTAGGAAGCCAATACCATAATTATATTTGACGCTAAGGACTTCTCAAGGTTCACTTACGATGAGCTTATTGGATCATTGATAGCTCATGAGGTGATCTTTAGAAAATACACTCAGGAAAAAGAGAAGACAAAGAAAGGCATTGCACTAAAGACATATAAGATTTCAAAAGAGAAAAGCAAGTCACTTACTCTAAAGACTGCACAATCTAATTCTTCCGGCATCTTAAGTGATGATGAAGAATTGGCTATATTGGCGAGAAAATTTAGAAGAGCTTTTAGAAAAGGAGGTAAGTGGTACACAAGATTTGTGAAGAAGTATGCTCCAAAAGATGAAGCAACTTCCCCTGCTCAGAAAGAACAAAAAGAGTTTGTATGCTATGAATTTAATAGGCTAGGGCATATCAAGCCTAACTGTTTAAGACAAGAGAAAAGTATAAGCAAAGAAGATAAAGGGAAAAGAGTTATGGCTACAGTTTGGACTGGCTCAGATTCAAGCACCACAAAAGATGAAAAGGGAGATATATAAGTATGTGGAATTCCAATTACTGAAGAACTTCTTGAATAATTAATCAAGAGTGAACATCAGGTAATGGAATCTAACCCTCCTTATGTAGAAGGGTTAGAACTAGCTTTTGCAAAAGTCTATGATGAATACAAAAACTACAAGAAGAAATGCACTATACTGAAATTAGAAAATGAAGCATTGAAACTTGAACTTTGTTCCTTGACAACCATTCAGAAAGAAAATGACTTCTATAAAACTAAACTTAGCTTGTTTAATGAATTGAAGAATAGCTTAGGAGAGTCGAACAAAAAATGTGAAATGCTTCTCGAAAGGAATCAAACTCTTGAAATTCAAGTGAAAATCTTAACTACAGATTTAACTAAATTCACAAAGGGAAAACATAATTTAGATATGCTCCTAGGCTCATAAAGAAGCTCAGGTGAAAAATTAGGAATTGGATTCAATAACTTTTCAAATGATAAGAAGTACATAAATTTCTTTATAAAAGCTACTTCTTCTTATCTTCCTACTCTTACTTATTTTTACTGCAATAAAGCTAGTCATATGATTCATTCATGTCCTATTAGAAAAAGATCCTCTAAGGCAAAGAAAATTTGGGTACCTAAAGGATCCATCTATAATAATGCTAACATTCAAGGACCCAAAAAGGCTTGGGTACCTAAAAGTGATTAATTGTTTGTAGGTATGCTAGAAGAATAAAGAGGACTCTAGCAGATGGTGCATTTATAGTGGATGTTCAAGACATATGATAGGAGAAAAAGATAACTTTACTAAGCTCACCTTAAGAAATGAAGGATTTGTTAGATTTGGTGATAAAGGTAGAGCTCAAATAGTAGGAAATGATACAATTGGACACCAACCATGCATTGAAAATGTTGCTCTAATTCAAGGCTTGAAGTTCAACCTTCTAAGTGTAAGTCAATTGTGTGACAAGGGATTTAAAGTAACCCTTTTCACTACACATAGTGAATCAATGACTTGAATGATCATGTTTTTTTTTGTTGCTTTTGGACATGAAAATGTTTATATGTTAGACTTAGATTGTTTTCAAGGCAGTGAAAAATGTCGTGCAACTTTAGATGACAACAGTTGGTTATGACATAGAAAGCTTGGACATGCAAGTATGCACTTAATTTCCAAAATTTCTAAGAAAAAACTAATTAGAGGACTGCCAAAACTAAATTTTGAAAAAGATCACCCTTGCAAGTCATATTCATTAGGAAAATAGACAAGGATTAGTTTTAGGCCAAAAAATGCAGTCACAACCTCAAGAATTTTAGAACTGCTACACCTCGACCTATTTGGACCTATTACACCTACAAGCTTAGAAGGCAAAGCATATGCTTTTGTGATTGTGGATGATTACTCAAGATACATTTAGGTTTTCTTCCATTAACACAAAGATGAAACCTTCAATACATTTGAGAAATCCTGCAGAAAGGTAAAAAATGAGAAAGAACTTAATATCACCTCTTTAAGAAGTGATCATGGAAAAGAGTTTGAAAATAGTTCATTTGACGAATTTTGCTCCAAACAAGGAATCTTTCATTCATTATTAGCTCCTAGAACTCCTCAACATAATGGAGTTGTTGAGAGGAAAAACAGAACCTTGCAAGAAATGGCAAGAATAATGTTGAATGAAAATAATATTCCTAAATACTTCTGGGCAAAAGCTGTAAATACAACTTGCTACATTGTTAATAACATAACCATTAGAGCAATCCTACAGAAGACTCCTTATGAACTTTGGAAAGGAAAAAGACCAAATATATCTCACTTTCAATGGTTTGGCTGCAAGTGCTACATACTAAATAACAAAGACAACTTTAAAAAGTTTGATGCTAAAGTTGTTGAAGGGACTTTCCTTAGCTATTCTACCAACAATAGAGCTTATAGAGTCTTTAATAGAAGGAGTCTAACTATTGAATAATCAGTGAATGTTTTTTTTTTATTAAACTGATCCTCACCTGGATAGAAATGATTTGGCTGATATTGAAATTGAGTAGATTTTTAGCAAACTAAATCTTGACAGAAACAAAAAATAGTGAGCAAACTTCAAAAACTCAAGATGAAGTAGAAAATGAAGAGATGAATACTGAGAACCTAGCACAACTAGAAAATGAGACTGAACATGAACCTAACTTGAAAGAACTTCAATTACATGAATCCCAACATGATGATCTTCCTTAAGAATGGAGATTCCATAAAAACCATCCTAGAGAAGACATTGTTAGTGATCCATCATAGAGGATAATGACTAGAAGTCAGCTCTAAAAATGTCATGGTAATGTTGCTTTTATTTCACACTTAGAACTAAAAACTTATGAGGAAGCACAACATGATGAATCTTGGATTCTTGCTATGCAAAAGGAGCTTAACTAGTTTGAGAGGAACAAAGTATGGAGGTTAATGCCTAAACCTATTCTATCATAGGAACTAAGTGGGTCTATAGGAATAAAATGGGTGAACATGGAAATGTAACTAGGAATAAAGCCAGGTTAGCTGCACCAAGTTATAGTCAAGAAGAAGGAATTGACTTTGATGATACTTTCACACCAGTTGCTAAACTTGAAGCAATTAGAATCCTTTGTACTTTTGTATGTCATAAAAAACCTTTTGTTGTACCAAATAGATGTCAAAAGTGTCTTTTTTAATAGATTCATTGAGCAAGAAGTCTATGCGGCTCAACCTTCTAGATTTGAAGATTCTTTGCATCCTAACTATGTTTCTAAACTAGATAAAGCACTTTATGGCTTGAAACCAGCTCCAAGAGCTTGGTACAAAAGAATTCAACAGATTTCTACTTGAAAATGGCTTTAGAAAAGGAAAGGTAGATACAAATTTGTTCATAAAAATTCATAAGCATGATATGTTAATTGTGAAAGTTTATGATGATGACAAAATCTTTAGTGCTACTAATGAGTCTCTTTGTAAGAAATTTTTGAAACTAATGTAAAGTGAGTTTGAAATGAGTTTGATGGGAGAAGTCATCTTTTTTCCTTGTGTTGCAAATCAAGCAATTGAATGATGGAATCTTAAAAAAAATAGTCAAAATACATTAGAGACATGCTGAAAAAGTTCAAAATGGAAGAATTGAAAAGCATAGGCACTCCAATGAATAAAAGCATCAAAATGGACAAAGATGAGAAAGGTAAAGAAGTAGATTAAAGAATGTACAGATGTATGATTGGATCACTTCTTTATTTGACTACATCTAAACCTGATATCCATTTCATTATATGTCTATGTGCAATATTTTAGTAATGTCTCAAAGAGTCTCATCTAATTACTGTGAAAAGAATTTTTAGGTATCTAATTGGAATAATATCTATAGGGTTGTGGTATCCTAAAAGAAAAAAACATAGCATTGATAGGATATATTGACTTAGATTTTATAGGTAGTCAGTTCTTAGGATATGCTTTGGTTTCTTGGCATGACAAAAAGCAATCTTCACTTGCTTTATCAACTGCTGAAGTAAAGTATGCTGCAATAGGTAGTTGTGTTGCACAAATCCTTTAGATGAAGTAATAACTTAAGGATTATGGAATCAAGGTGAATAATGTACCAATTAGATGTGATAACACAAGTGCCCTTAATCTAACCAAGAATCCGGTACAACATTCAAGGACTAAACACATAGAAATTGGACACCGTTTCATAAGGGACAATGTACAAAATGGAGACATAAGGCTAGAATTTGTGACCACAGAAAATCAGCTTACTAATATTTTCCCAAAACCATTAAATGAAGAGACATTCTGTAGGATAAGAAGAGAATTAGGAATGATTGAATAAAATTGCATCAAAGATGAAGATAAAATTAGTTAACTGAAACAATGATAAATTATGTCAAATCATTTTGCTACAATTCTTTTTGGTTTGCTAAAACTGAAATCTCTTGGCCAATAATACCTTTATGATTTCCTTGATCATTTCTGATAATGGATAAATGTGATGTTGATATGGATATGAATGACTGATAGTTAAATGATTTATTGTGAGAAATGTCTCTAGTGAATTCGAAAATAGCTAGCAAATTTTAGAAATCAGTGTAATTTTACAAAGTAGTGCTTAAAATTAGCTTGCTAGTTTTGGTCTTGATTGAGTCTTTCAATAGAAAGCACTTCTTTAAATGAAACAATGCATTTCATAGGATCTAGAGGAAATGAATTTATTAGCCTTTACATTTAACTAGTAGAACATTTAGAAGCCAACGTTATTTTGAAATTTCCTCTTCCTCTCCTCATCAAGCGAGAACAAGTATTCATCCCTATCTAAAAAAGATTCTAAAATTTGAAAACTTATAGGCCTTTCTAATTTCTATAATCTGCATCCTCTCAACTACCCTCTCCTCAATCCTTAACTCCCATTGGTTATAAACCTGAAGGAGATACTTAGAAAGATTCATTTTCAAAACTCTTTCATCTTAGAAACCCTAAATCCTTAATGACATAAACGAATTTCAACACCTCTCCATGAAAACTGAAAAATCCATGGTCAGAATGAAGATACCAGTTGTAAGTGGAAAAAGGAAAGAAATCGCACAACAAAGCAGTTCTTCTAAAACCTTTGACTCTGACATTCCATTAGAAAGTCTCAAAAGAAAAAGTGGAGGAATCATAATCTCAAAACCAATTGAACCTTCACCAAATAAAGTGAAAGTTGTTCATCAATAAGCCCCTATGAGACTATTGTTTACACCACGGTACATACTCTGGTCTGCCTTTGAAAACCTTGAGTTTGAGTTGTTTAAGTTATTTAAAGCACGGGGATAAGGAGAACTTGTTAGAATTAATAAGAATTACTACCTTGATTTAGTCCAGGAGTTCTGCAAAACCATAGAAATAGTTGAAAATGATAATTTTGAAAGGAGTTAAATATACTTTATCCATACCCCAATTAGGAGAAGCCTTACTAGTTAAAGGAAGCCAAATTGGATCCTTCAAGGATGTAATTAGACTAAAAGGGTACAATGAATATGATTTTAAGGAATCATTATTCCTTGAACTAACTGATGAACAAGATAAATTGAGCAAGAGCCATTTTCCTCAACAAATTAAAATCTTGCACTCCATCATCATCTACTGCTTGTATCCCATGACTGGAAGCCACTCATATTTTAACAAGTAGGATTGGTGCATCTTGTGGAATTTGATTCAAAAGAAGTCTGAACCTTGGCTTTTTAATCTTCAAGTGTATAGTCAAGAGTTCCTCAATTAGGAGCATACCTTATGGAATGCTTCTCACTCTCCTATTTGAAAAACTTCGAGTGAATTTGAAAAAGGAGAGAATTGGTACTCAAATTTTAGTAATTAAGGAAACTTATAGCTCTAAGAAAGGAGGACAAAAGAAGCAAAAGAAAGAAAAAGTGGAAACTAAAGATAAAGAGAGAACAAAATCTAAAAATTCAGAAAGTAGCAAAGGGATGGAAAAGGAAAAAGGAAGCGAAGATGGAAAAGATGAATTAATAAAAGAGCTTCATGGCAGAAATCTAGAAATGATGAAAACCATTCAGAGCACTACCAAAGTAGTCATGGATTCACTAGAAATAGCCATGAGGTTGCAAACAAAAGCTTTAAAGCTTAAGGATTCAGCTAATCAAAGATTGTTGGCTCAACTCGACATAATTGAAAGAAAGATTGATATGATAGCTGGTCAAAATCAACCCAATGAGCACATTGAGGCAGACCAATAAGAAACTCCTAAACATCAGGAATTAGGATAGATTGCATAAGAGAGGTCCCTTCAAATTATTGTCGCTGGTAGTTTTCCCACAAAAGGTGATTCTGTTCTTGAACAAGGAAAGTAGCCAGCACCTACTATTGACATTACATCTCCTGCTCCTAAAACATAAATTGAATATGAAAATGTTCCTGCTCTTGAACTTGAAGAGCTTGCTCCTGCAACATAAAAAGATGCACATGAACTTAAAAAGTGTCTACACCAGCATCTGAACCATCCCAACACTCTGAGTCATCTCCAGAACATGAAAGTGATTCAAAATTAAAGGAATAGACTACTACTGAGCCTAAACCTAAAGTTCCTCAATTTGTCTTACCACCTCAACCTCAACAAAGGAAAATTTTTGGCCTTACAAAAGTAGTGCTAGGAAATTAGTTAGACCTCGGCCAACTCCTGATTCAAACCTTAAGCCATCCATACCCATCCAAGCTAATAAGCCACCCAAAGCTCCTAAACTTATTGGACCACTAAGAAGAAGTGGCAAGCATGGTCTTAAGACCAAAGTTACCAAACCAGGAGAGTTAGGAAGTGAAGAGAAGCCATTAGATATTTAGGATTATGTCTTTTTATTAGGACTATGCTATATGTGTTGTTGCTTTAATCCTGTGAACCCCTCCCGAAGATTCGCATAGGATGATAACATGCAGATGCAAATACAAATAGGATGGATGCACGTGGATGTGTGTGAGTCGCCACCTAATTTAATTATTTAAGGGTAAATTAAGAAAAACCCTATGACTCAAATTTTAATTAACCTAGTTTCTAGATCAATCAGCCCAACGAATTAAAGCCTAGTCTACGAACCTTAGATGGATTCTGAGACCATGTCATGCATTTTAACTAACCATTTTAGATGTGTTACGAATTGCAGGGTGACAATAGGACTTTAATTAATTTCATGCTTTCGGCAATTTAATAGTGATGAAACTGAGAATGAATGATAAAAGGTGATATGAATGATGTCAAATGATGAATGATGATGATAATGATGAATGATGACTTGTCACTTAGGGTTTATTCCTAAATGTGCCTACGTACCCTTTATTTGAAACAAGGGATCAAAGTCAACGTAGTTCGAGGGATGCCTTTAAAAGGGCTTTGAATTTGGGCCTTATGGGCCAAAAGGG
>CAOGCB010424082.1:0-11576 GCA_948266635.1 Cnidoscolus chayamansa | reverse complement strand
TTTTTCTAATATCAATTTGGGGGGTGTTTGAGATATATATATAAATAAAAAATATATCTATATATATATATATATATATATATATATATATATATATATATATATATATATATATATATATATATATAGCACCTAATATGATGACTTTAGTTAGGTGCTATTTTATTCTATACACTCACTGATTGAAAATGCTTAGTGTGTTGGTTCTCACCACGCGTAGGTCTAAAGCACTGAGATTAGGAAGTTCAATGAGAAGATGTGCAAAGGAAAATAGTTATTTCATAGCTGGTTTGTACTATTTATTGTACGTTTATTTCGAGTAGCTGACATGTACAAAAGAGTCAATTTAGTATAGGATTTTTTTATTAAAAAATAATAGAATGGATATATTGTAAATAACTTGTATATATTATTAATGTATAAATAGAATTTCAATTTTAATATAGTAGAATTTTAAATTGTAATTATTATTTGTTAAATTATATTAGTGCTTTTAAATAATTGGACTAATAAACAGATAATTGCATAAGAGGTACATACACTATTCGGTCTATACCCAAACTGGGTAGGGGATGTTACATTATCATGTTATAGCAGTGAAATTAAACTATCCTAAGATCCCAAAGATTATGTTATTGTGTCAATCGCTCATTAATACATAGAGGTTTTACCAGAAATTACTGATGAATGGCGGAACACCCTCATTCTTTTGCTTCTCATTTGTTATTAGGTTGTAGTAAACCATAGTAATACTTTGCAAGATCATCTTAAACATTGATCCACATAGAAGATGCTTGCTTAGAACCTTTGAGCAGGAATGAAAAAGTATTGATTGACTCCAATTGCTATGTGGAAGTCGATGGCAATGAAGGTGAAGGAGGAAGGGGCAGCAGCTAGAGCTTCCTTATCTAGGAGGTGGCCGCTCAAGTGATCTCCCTTTCTGTTGAACGATGTAATCACTTTAATCTTCTTATGGCTAGCCACTTAATGACATTATATAGGTTGCTGGCCCAATCTTTAACCTAAGTGAATTAGGTTTAAGTTTAATGCAGGTTGGGCTTGTGTAATCTTATTAAGGAGACTCAACACATAACTTAATCCAAAGCCCAACATTTAACCTCAAATAAGTCTTATGCTTTAATCCATTTGTATTCTTCCTTCCTTATTTCCAAGAGGGCCCAACTCATCTTATGAATAGGCCAAATGATATTTTATGTCTTTTAAGCTTGTTCTTTTTTACTTAAGCTTGCATTCTTCTTTATGTGTGTACTTATTAGGCTTCCAGCCTACCGAGGTAGCACATATTTGATTTAAACATAATTAAAACATAAATTTATTTTAATTAATTTAACATATGCGTAGATCATGAGGGCATCAAGTAATGCATCATGACCCTTAAGGTGTCGAAAGATCAAATGTGGTTTGACCATAATACCCTTCCATATATCGTGGAATACATCCTTTCACCGTCACATTCAAACTCTCCATTGATGTGACCCTTTTTGTCCAATGGTTTACTGGTTTTAAAATCCTCAGTTGATTAGAATCACTATTTTAATCAAGCCACATGAGTCATACTTATGTTAGGACTCTACTCCGGCCAAAGATTTCTTTTCGAGTTTCTGACACAATAAAGTCTCTACTTTATTTGGCATTATTGAATCCTTTATTGACCACTCAATTTTCTTTAAGTATTATCAGTATATCCAATCTCTCGTCTATGGATACTTCATATTTGCGAAGCATCGAGCCTTTGAATCAAAGTATAACTTATATACTTAAAGTATCCTTGATGATCTCAATTCTAAGGATAATGCACAATCAACATGATGTGAGTCTTTCATGAAAAAGATAAATATCTCTCTATCGGGCCTCCAATGTACTTGTTTCCAAAACAAGCATCCGTATGTTAACTCTGAATCCCGCCATGCTTACAGCTTTGAGAACCACTGCTTGACCTATCAAGCAGTATAACATGTGCCAATCTATCCGCATCAATGATGTCCCATCTCGTCAATGCTATGACTAGGGATAGTTTTGGTATCGACACATTTGCATGTAATAAGAATCTCACATCAAGAACTCTTCATGATTTCCTCTACACTATCATGGGATGCCAAGGACTTGATTACTAGTTTAAGATATTATAGAGATAATAATAAAGCAGAGTACTTAAATAACAACACCAATAATAAACGATTATAATAATGGTATTATTACTAAATCAGCATTCACAAAATAAACCCTATTACATATTGGCTTTAGGGCATACATATCTAATAATTGTTATAAGCAAACTCTACTAATGTCAAGTGTTGCTTCCAAGAGCCTCCAAAATTTAGCACACACATTCTCAACATGTTATCAATAGTCTTAATGGTCTTTATAACTATTCGTCAGTCTATAGGTGGAAGGCTATGCTGAAGTCCAAACCGAGTACCAATGGCATTCTATAGACTTCTCCAAAATCTCGAGGTAAGCTGGGTGTCCTCTTTCAAATACTATAGACACTGTTGCTCCATACAACCTAACAATTCTTATATCTAAATTGCCAGCTTATTAATATGAAATTAAGTCTTGATAGGAATTAAATGTGCTAACTTGGTCAATCTATCCATGACAACCTATATTTGATCACATGTGTTGGAGCTTATGGGTGATCCCAGAAAAAAATCTATCATTATGTGTTCCCACTTTCTTTTTAGAATTGGTAGTTGGTTTAACATCCATGCTTGTTTTTAATGCTCTAACTTTACTCTTTGACACACTTCATATGCTACCCTAAACTAAGCCACTTCACTTTTCATGGAAGGCCACCAGTATACCTTTTTCAGATCTTGGTACATCTTAGTAGTTCTAGGGTGAACAGTATATTGAGCATCATGTGCTTCCCTTATAATGTTCCTCTTTAACTCTATATCCTCTGACACACATAATCTATGACTAAAGCGAAGAATACATTGACTATCAAACCTGACCCTCCTAATTCTCCTTGCTACACTAATCTAGCTCTCTTGACCAACTCTAGGTCTTCATGTTGTTTTTGAGCCACTTGTTCCAAAAACATAGGAGTCACTTTCATCTGTACCATAAAACACCATTATTGGCCAATTTCAGCCATAGTCCTTCATTTACCAATTCGTAGAACTCCCTGACTATCAGTGTCTTTCCATAAATATGTGAGAGAGACTACCCCATGACTTTTTGCTAAAGGCATCTGCAACCACATTTGCCTTACCCGAATGATATTGAATTCTGCAATCATAGTTACTAAGTAGCTTTATCTACATTCTTTGCCTCAAATGTAATTCTTTCTAACGTAGGATGTATTAGAGGCTCTTACGATCTGTAAAGATCTCATATCTTACTCCATAGAGACAATGCCTCCACATCTTCAGAGCAAAGATCATTGTAGCAATCTCTAAATCACGAGTATGATATTTTCTCTCATGTTTTTCAACTATCTCGATACATACGCTATTATTCTATCATTCTACATAAGCACACATCCTAAACATTTTAAGTTATTTAAAATATTTAAATTTCCATTTTAATACTTACTCACACTTCTAGCCTCACTTCTGTATATTTTATAAATATTCTATTCAGAAATTAGAATTCTGGCATCAGAGAGGTGTTGGGTGTTATAATAAATCTATTTGGAACATCAACCATCAATCACCATTTGTAAAGAGCCTCTACTATCTATCAAAATTCGTTCATGAGAAGTCGCCATTTTTTGCCACCCTTTGCAATCCATCATGACCATAAGAGAGCGGTTGTCTATCGATAAGAAATCTCCATTACAATATTCATGAAATCTCCACTTCTATTGAAGACCATTAACGCCACCATTTGACATAAATATCTAGCCCCACCATCGACCATGAAGTGCTTATTATTTGTTTCTCAATTAGACATGCATGAGTTAAGTTTATGATTTAACTAAAATATATAGAGTTGTACACAACACAAAGCACTCTATTGTCTTTATATAGTTTATGGTATATTTTGGAATACTAAAAAGATGAGAACTTTATTTAGGAACAAAGAGACACATAAGCCTAAAACTTATGCAGAACAACAAAAAAGGGAAGGGAAGGGATGAAAAAGGTACAAGTATTTGAGAAAAATAAAAGAAAGGAATGGTGTGGTGTGGTGGATGGAAAGTAGAAATAAAAGAAAAGAGAAGGGCATATGCATGCATGGGAAAAACAAGAAGAAGAAGAGAAGGCATAGGGTGGATGCATAAAGGAAAGAAGAAAAAGAAATATAGGAATTTAGAGAAGAAGGCAAGGAGGAAAGGGAGATAATAAAGCTAATGTAGCAAAGTTAATATTTTTTTTGCCAGTGAAAAATGTCACATTAGTAAATGACTAGCTAATCAGATGTAGTAACTGAAAGGACTTTACCGTTACAATTGTTTATAGTTGAGAGGGTTCTATGTTTCAATTTTCATTTGAGCGATGATAATATTACTTGGTCAAAGTTCAAAGACAAGAGGTGAAATTTATCTAATAAAAATATGAAATGATACTTTTGACTATTGAAGGAAAAATCAAGCAAGATACATTTGAAACTAGGTTTCATTGCCAAAAGTGGACCTTCAATAGCCTAACTAGAACTTCCAAAAGTCAGCTCATCTTGAAATAATTTTGACTATCAAAATATCTTTTATTTCTTAACATAGCTTTTCCATAAATTGTAGAAAAACATCCAATTGTAAATTCGAATTGCCTATATAACATCTTAAACATATTTTTTTTTCTAAACACATAAACATAGCTCTTGAAGACTTGGATATTCCTAGATATCTTACATATATCTTAACATAGATATCTTACATATATCTTAACATACATAAACATAGCTATTCATTTCCTCTAGAAACTGTCTTTCACATAATGCATTAAAGATAAAGTTGTACATTTGGCATCTTGACTTTCAACAGCTAAAGGTTCTTCTTTGGACTATCAAAAATTGACTATGAAAGGATTCTTTTGACTATTTAAGGACTCATAAAATATGAAACACCAAAAACTAGGTTTCATTGCTTAAAGTGGAAATTCAATGGCTTAACCAAAACTTCAAAAGTTTATATAGCCTGAAGCTCATGTTTACCTAAGGACTTTTATGTTGCTTAAATTGACTTTTTCATAAACTGCAAAATTGAATTTATGATCTCGCACAAAAAAATTGTTATCCTTTAGTAATTCACTCTTTATCAAAATTGAATTTATGATCAAGAAATCAATTGCAATAACACATAAGGGTCAAAAAATACATAAATATTATTAATTCACTCTTTGACAACTTAAGAACATGAGAGGCATTATTTGCCTAGAACAAAATTTTAAAATCTTATTTGAATGTATTAAGCCCAACAAGTAAAACTTGAAGTAGATAATGCATTTAGGACCATTCTATTGACTCTTATCCATAACTCAAAATTCATAAACTAAGCTCAAGAAACCATGCAACATAAAAATAATTGCATCTATTCATATTGCAACATGAAAACATGTCTTTCTCATTCCCAATTTCTTTCTCCTTGATACACTCATTAAGAGAATTTAAACCAACCCATATCAAGCTCCACATGTAACCTTAAATGAACCGTCTACACTCAAGATGCAATAATTTTTAACGGCTATTAGAATCACGACCACCTGAAAGTGATTCAAACCTTAAGAAGTCAAAAATTACGTGAACCTTATATTTTCCGTTTATTTATATTGTAATTTACATTTCATTATACATGTATTTTTATTAACATAATCATTAACATACAGATCTCATACATTACAAATGATTAAGAAACATACAACATGTATAAAATAATTAAATTCCTCTTGCAAGTATTGTACATAATCTAACCATAACATCATAACTATGGTATAAGCCTTAATTATAAAAGTCTAACATGCTCGGATCATATTTAACCATAGTATAACACATGACATCTAACATAAACTTTAACATATATTACATTGCTTTAATACATTAGCATTATACATTCTTGATTTATGCATAAAAACATCTTTTTAACATATCCTAATAGCAATTACATAACATTCAGAGTCACGTCCACTCTAACCAGATGCCTCGGGTTCTCTTTAATAACCTATGAAAAACGGTGTGGGAAAGGGGATAGGTGAGGGACATAACATGGGTAAGCTATTTGAATAGCTTAGTGAGTAGATATAGAAAAACATATATAAAATACAAATTTCATGCTCATGTGCATCACCTTTAGATATTTCACATAAAATAATATTGTCACCAAGATCCTTAAATAGTTCTAATTAGCAAGCTATCTTCTTAGAACTACCAATACTTAGCGGGCTAAACATTTCTTGTAAGTATTTTTATTTGGCAAAAGCTCCTTTCGACTAATCTTGGACTTACCATATACATAAGCATAACATACTTTTTCTGTGAGACTTTTAAGGGACATTCTAAAGGGTCAATAATATACATAAACAGAGGGGCATCTTGGATCATGCAACATTATTGTTCATAGATTATGAAGTAATGCAATGTGTCATATCTCATGTAACTAATGCAACATCCTGCGCATTATGATGTGTCAGCATGCCATAAACATTTTACTTTCTATATCATAAACACTTGAGTTATATCCACTCACCTGGTAGAGATGTGTAGATGAATAACTCATCCTTTTAGTGTCCCTAATTTCATTAGTTCGATCTTGTATGGCAGACTAGGATGAAAGATTGACTATAGATTATTTAAATACTTTAAAAACTTTAAAAACATTCCCATGACTCTCCATATAGCATAACATCAATTCGTACTTAATAAATTAAATACAAGTTACTACCTAAATCTTTTGGTACTATGGTTTGGATCTAAAAGGTACAGGATGAACCCTGCTGTGAACCATTCAATTTTTGAGTCATTTCCCTTACTTAAATGAGTAATATCGAACCAACATCCCTCAATACCAAACTAGAACATTAACCAAATGGTACCTTATTAGCATTCTTCAATTACCAAACTATAAGCCTAGCTGAACAATGTCTTTTTGATATCCTTTGACTATTGAGTTTTCATTGACTTAGTCAAACGATGTCTTGCAACATCCTTTAACCATCTAATTATTTCCTTTATCGAACCATTAAATGTCTCGGTAGCATACTTTGGCTACCCATTATGATTTGGTCAGAAGGTTTGTTTGTGGTGGCAGAACTACTCTTCCGTTTACCGAGAGCTGGGTTTTTCCTAGAAGGTAAAAAACCAGCTTCTTGCATTTCCAGTTACTATAACTTGTTAAACTCATCTTTTGATATCTAAAAAACATTCTATTACCTATTTCATCAATATATATACTAAGAAACATCTTCAACACATTTAACATCACATTTGCTATATTTTAGTTCATCATTAACTTGTGACTTGCATTTTTCAATTTCACTTCAAAACACCCACAAATGGATGCCGATTCAACATGCAACCACATTTGTGGTGTTTTTCAATATCAAACTTCACATTTTCATGTCATTTACTCCAAACAAACACATTTTGACTGAAATCACCAAAATCAGGCTCAACTCGAAAACATGAACATTCATTAATCTCATTCAAACTTTTTTACATGCATGTTTTATTATTCATCCCATCACCCAAAACAAGTTGAGACAGTGTTAACTAACACGTTCTTAAAGATGATCGGTGAGTTGGAGTTTGAATCACTTAAGTCCCGATTGTCTACTTTGGTGCGAATGGCTTAACTTTTTTTGTTTCAACCTCTCCCTAGTGATGTTCTCTTCACTTTTATGGTGATTTTACAATCCTTTTCACTAATTCTTGCTTCATTTTCAATTTCTCTCGGCACTTTGCTTTAAATCATAAGCACATAGAATACTTTAAGAATGTGAGAGAGTTTTGAGCTTCCAAAAATCTATCTCACCATGACCCTCTCACTTTTATAATGAAGGTGGTTCAGTTCTTAGGTTGGGAATTCAAAACTTTAGTTTGGTTCCTATACCTGTATCCTTGTGCCATTTCAATTGATTACTTGTTTAATCCTTTAAGACTCCCACTCTTACATTTAAATCCTTAATCACTTTTTAATTTGCATTTTAGACCTAATCACTATGTTGGCTCGATTTTCGCAAAATTTCTCGAGTATTCCATTCGAGAACTTCAGATTCTAATATCCAAAATGTGTCGGGTGTTGCATACTTCCCCCTTTAGGAACATTCATCCCCAAATATTTATCATATCAACATTATCACACATATAAAATATATATAGCACATAACATATAGTAAATCATCACATCGTATATATAACATAACATCTTAATTTACATAGTTTACATCATTCATATCGGAAGTATTTCTTAATAAACTCTTAAACTACAAAATTGGTAGGAGTACTATTGAACCATGGATTTCCTAGTTTCCTAGGTATGTTCTTCAATATTATAGTTGTTCCATAGTACTTTAACCATATATTTCTCTTTATTCTGTACTCTCTTGATTTACATGTTTAGAATTCGCACATGTTGCTCTATGTATGTGAGATTCTCTCAAATATCAAAAGTTGGCTCTCTAAGAACTTTGCTTGGATTTGATAAATGATTTCTCAACATCGATATGTGGAATACAAGATGAATTCTTTCCATGGAAGCAGGTAAATCGAGCTTGTAGGTAACATCACTGATTTTTTGTACTATCTCATATGGTTCCATGTACTTAGTAGCCAACTTATGCTTCTTATCAAAAGGAACCACCATTTTCATAGGAGATACCTTCAGTAATACCATGTCTCCCTCTTAGAACACTAGTTATTTCCACCTGACATCAACTTAACTCTTTTTCCTACTAATAGTGGTCTTGAGTCTTTCCCGAATTATAGGAACCATCTTGTTGATGATCTCTACAATCTTAGGTCTAACCAAAGCTCATTCTCCGACTTCTTCCCGACATATTAGAGATTTGCACTTCCTCCCATACAGTGCCTCATATGGAGCCATTTCGATGCTCAAATGGTAGTTGTTGTTGTAAGCAAATTCCACTAACGGTAGATGTTGCTTCTAAGAACCTTTGAAATCCAACACACATATCCAAAGCATATCCTCAATTATCTGAATGATCCTTTTTTATTGTCCATCTATCTTTGGATGGAAGGTCATGCTGAAGTCTAGCCGTGTTCCCATATCATTTTATAGACTTTTCCAAAATCATGAGGTAAATTTGGATCCTCTGTTGGATACTATAGACACCAGCATACCGTGTAGTTTGAAGATCTCCTCCATGTATATTTATGTCAATCTATCAATGGAGTACCCAGTCCTAACCATTATGAAGTGCATTGACTTCGTTAGTCTGTCTCTTATGACCTAGATTGAGTCACATCTGTTGGAGCTAATCAATAACCCTACTACAAAATCCATTGTGATGTGTTCCCACTTCCATTCTGGAATTGATAGTTGGTTCAACATCCCAATTGGCTTTAGTGCTCCAAATTTACCATCTACCACACCTCACATAATGATATGAACTGAGCAATCTCTCTCTTCATTAGAGGCCAACAGTAGACTTTCTTTAAATCCTGGTACATTTTCATGGCCCCAAGGTGAACACTATAGTGGGCATTGTGTGCTTCCCTCATAATGTTCCCTTCAACTTGATATCATTTTGCACACATAATTTTTTTTCGAATTGAGGAATTCCTTAATCATCAAATCATAACTCTTCGGTCTCCCCATTCTATATTGTTCTAGCTATTCTTACCAACTTAGGGTCCTCATGCTGCTTTTGAGCCACCTGCTCTAGAAACACTATAGTAGCTTTCATGTGTTCAACTAAAGCACCATTATGTACGAACTCCAATCAAAGCCTTTTGTTGATTAGCTTATAAAACTTAGTGACCACCAGTCAATGTACTGTAATAATGTGAGATAAGCTATTCTATGATTTTTTACTATGAGCATTTGCAACTATATTTGCCTTGCCCAGATGGTACTGTATTCTGTAGTCGTAATCGCTAAGCAACTTAACCCATCTTCTCAGTCTCTAATTTAGCTTCTTCTAAGTTAGAATATACTGGAGACTCTTATGATCAGTGAAGATCTCACATCTCACCGCATACAAGTAGTGTCTCCATATCTTTAAAGCAAATATCACTACATGCATCTCTGTATCACAAGCCGGGTAGTTCCTCTCATGCTTCTTCAATTGTCTCGATGCATAGGATATCACTCTGTCATTTTGCATCAGAACACCTCAAACCCACTTTGGATGCATCAGAGTACGCGATGAAGTCTTCCCCTATCTTCGGTAAGGCTAACACCGGTGCCATGGTCAATTGCTCTTCAACTCCTAAAAACTTTCCTCACATGCATCACACCAAATAAACATCTGGTTTTTTTTTTGTGTCAAGGTGGTCATAGGGGCAACAAACTTGGAGAAATCTTATACAAATCTTCTATAATAACTAGCCAAACCCAGAAAACTTCTGATCTCTATCACTATGGTGATGTAGGCTAGTCTATTGCTGCCTATACTTTCTTAGGGTTAACCTCGATGCCATATTTTGACACTATATGATGTAAGAAAGAGATGCTCCTCAACCAAAAATCGCACTTCGAGAACTTTGCATACAACGGTGTTCTCTCAGTGTTTGTAGAACAATAGTCAGGTGCTGGCATATTCTTCTATGTTTCTAGAATATACTAGGTTATCATTGATGCGTATTATCACAAAGTGATCCATAAATGGTCTGAAAACTTGGTTCATGAGATCCATAAAAGCTACAGGGGCATTTGTTAACCCAAACGACATTACAAGGAACTTATAATTCCCATACCTCATTCTAAATGCAGTCTTAGATACGTCAACATCCCTGATCTGCAACTAATGATAGCCCAATCTTAAATCTATCTTGGATAAGCAACTTGCGCTTGCCAACTTATCAAACAAATCATCAATCCTTAGCAAATTACCATGTTTAGTTGTTTGTAATTGATACATAATCTCATTGTCCCATTCTTCTTATTCATAAAAAGCACGGTGTATCCTACAGTGATGTACACGATTTGATGAATCTCTTGTTTACTAGCTTCTATAATTGAATCTTGAGATCTTTCAATTATGTCGATGCCATCTTATAGGGTGGGATAGTGTGTACCCCTCCCCAAAGATGCAAATGCAAAATGCAATGCAAATATAATAAGGGATGAATGCACGTGGATTGTGTGTGAGTCGTCACCTGGTTTAATTATTTAAGGGTAAACTAGGAAAACCCTATGACTCCAGTTTTAAACCAATTAACCTAATTAATTTAGATTAATTTGATGTGCCCAATGAATTAAGGCCTAGTCTGTGAACCTAAGAAAAGAATATGAATGTGAATGTGATTTGTGATTTGATTTGAGACTTTAGACTTGGTATTTGGAATTTGTTTCCAAACATGCCTACGTACCCCTTTTGAGGGATCAAAGTCAACGTAGTTCGAATTGGGTTGCCTTTTTAAAAGGGCTTTGGTTTTTGGGTACTTAGTACCAAATCGGGTTTTGGGCTTATTTTTGCCAAAATGAGGTTTTT
>CAOGCB010423788.1:0-30109 GCA_948266635.1 Cnidoscolus chayamansa | reverse complement strand
AACATGGATGAAATGCACCTAATGATCCAAAACCAACAAAACATGCGTCTGTTCCACACTGTGGATGTAGGGTCATATACCCTACTAGGTCTTTGAAATTATGGTCACATATGCCCTTACTTATATTTAAATATATCCCATTATAATTGATTACATTAGTTTACTCTCAACCAATAATAAGCAGACGTGTGCATATGAATTTAATAATTAAGGATAAGTGATCTACGTGTTTGATTCCTATTTGGATTTTGGATTTACCGTTGCAAGATAGCTTAGGGTCATATCGTATCCTCTTGTAAAATGTGATTAAAGCTTACTTTTTTGCTATAAACATGACGTCCACAAATTTTATAGTATTTTTTTTAATGTTTCTTAAATTCTTTCATTAAATATAAAAAATTTATACTGAAATAATGGTTTTTCTATGTATAAATAATGTAAACATATAAAATAATTATGTATGAAAAAGAAAAATAATAAACAACACAATTTGCTAATTTTGATTTAATGGTATTAAATTTTTAATAATCGTAAAAAAATTATTATTTTTGTTATTAAAATGAAATAAGTTAAAAAATTTTAATTTAATTTAATATTGAAAATAATATTTCATAATAATATTATATTATATATAATATTTATAAAAAAGTAAATTAAATTTTCTCAATTACTTTATTAATAACATTTAAAATAATATAATTATTTATAAAATGAGAAATTAAATGTGAAAATGGCACTAAACGCAGGTTTGCCTGCCTACTTTATTTTACGCGGAAATGAAAAAGTTTCAATGGCCCATATGCTTTCGCCGTGAACTCTGCAACGCTTCCTTCCTTCAGCTCACAACTAACGTCTTGATTTGATACCCACCACCACCGCCACCTTTCTCTTCTCTCTCATCTACATCTCCTACTTATGGAAAAGATTCAAGAATCAAGAAACCATCCAAAACACATTAATCCTAGCCCTCTTCTCTGGGACTGTGGAACCACTCTTTACGATTCTTTTGAGCTCAAATCTTTCGAGCGTCAACTTTACTCTGCTATACATTCCAAAACTTTATCCATGCCTCGTTTACCCGACCGTAGTCTGGCGGCGACGGCAGCATCCAATCCACTGCCTCCTCTTACTCCTCCTCCTCCTCCTTCTACTGTGTCCAAGAAACCCTCTATAATCTCTCGATCACTTCACAAGTTCTTGAAATACGTCTTAAAGTTTAAACAGAATTCTGGCGGCTTACTTTGTGTTAAAGATCGACCTGTTCATGAATACTACGTTGTTTATGATAAGTCTGGCGCTCTTTCAACCATCCCTGAGGTTCCGGAGATTGATTTTGGTGGAATATCGCCGGAGGTTAAGTCCTTGGTGAGGAGAAGTGGGTCAGAGAGGTTTACGGCCACTTCCATAATGGGTATTTCATGTCCCTGATAAGGTTCTATAGATCATATGAATATAGTTTTGTATAATTATAGATTAGAAATATGCATGTTCATATTGCTTAACCAAAGCTCAGAACTTTGACCCATTTCCATGGGTTAATTTGAATAATGATCCATGAAACCACTCATGAAGATTCAAGTTTGTTTGATGAAAAGAAAAGTGTGTTTTTTTTTTTGTTAATTTTTAATTATATTTAAATCTATTTTAATTTTTATCACGTATATTTCAGTATTTAAAATAAGAATAATTATATATTTTAGTAAATTAAGTGAGAGTTATTTTAGGTAAAAGGAATTAAATATTTTTAGTCACAACGCATCAGAATTTGTAAAAAGACCTGAAATTGCAACAGTCCGATTTCTCGATTTATTACCCGCATTAAAATCTCGACTACTAAAAAATGACCAAAACTTTAACAAGCCTTACATTAAATTCAATTATATTTTTTCATATATTTTTCATTGCATTTACATTAACATTAACGTTAATATTTTCATTCTCTAACATCTAACATGATAATCTCATACATTTTATAAATTTAGATACAATATTTCATAACTAATAATTAAATTTTTAATACAAGTATCATATATTTACCTATTCATACCATCATAATTAACATAACATAAGTACCTTATTCCCAAACATAATATATCATCTGTACAGGAGATTATAACATAACTTAGAACATTAAACATTTACATCATAATTCTGATTCAATTCTATGGCAAATACATGAACATCTAGGGACATTTCTACTCTATCTTGTTAATTTCAGTACGTTTTGCATATTTGTGAAAAACATGATAGGAAATGGAGAGGACATGGGAGGATATAAAATGGGTAAACTATTGAAATAGCTTATTGAGCAGATACAGAGAATATCATTCATAAAATATATATTTCGTGCGCGTGTAATATAACATCTTCAAACATTTCACTTTAAGTAATATTGTGACCAAAATCCCTGAGTATTTCCAGTTGACAATCCATCTTCTGGAAACTATCAACATTTTAATATGCGCCAAGAAGTTCATTTCTGCCATCTTGGACTTACCATAAACATAACATGCATATCCTCTGGAATGTTCCAAGATTTCATTTAGTGATTTCTTTCGAGAGACAGTCTGTGGTACATCCTGAGGGATATGCCAAAAGAACATAGGTAATTACATATCGAGGGACATTCCGAGGGATATTCCCCATGGATCATAACATTAACATTTACATATGTGCATTGTGGATTACTCAATATTATCATTCGCATATCATGTATTTATGCAATGCATCATATATATTGCATTTAATGTGCAGCCTAAGCATTATGATACATGGACATGCTTGAAATATTCATTTGATCATTATCTATTAGGAAACACTTTAGTAGTATCCACTCACCTGGTTTAGATGTGAAGACGAATGTTTCACCTTCTCAATCTTGTTTCTAATGTCCTTGGTCCTATCCTGTATGACAGACTAGGATAAGAGACTAACTAAAAATTATTTAAAATACTTTTAAAAATACTTCCATGAATCCCCAAATAGCATAATATCAATTCATACTTATAAACATAAATATAAGTTACTGTCCGGATTTACAGATACTATGATTAGGATCCGAATGATTCGAAATAAACCTTTAGGTAAACCATTCGGCCATCCGAGTCATTTTTCATACTTAACCAAGGGATACAAAATCATTATCTCTTAGTACCGATCTGTAACCTTTATTTGAGTGATGAGTTGTTATTATTTAGTCACTGGATGGTAACCTTAGTCAAATGATGCCATAGTTCACCCTTCGACTATTGAACTATTATTTTTAATTATGGTTAAATAATGTCTGGTAACATCTTTTACCATCTTATTATTATGTCTTTACCGAATTGATGCTTCGGTAGTATCTTTCGGCTACCCTTTATCACTTAGTAAGAAGCTTAGTTTCAGGTGACTGAACTATTGTTTTCACTACCGAAAACTGAATTTTTCCTAGAAAGTAAAAATCAGCTCCTTACCATTTTCAATTCCCATAACCTGTTAAATTCATTTTCAACATCAAAAATTTTCAATTCCCATAACCTGTTAAATTCATTTTCAACATCAAAAAATAAATTTTAATACCTATTTATTAATCTTTTGGACTCATAAACATCATTAACAACATTCAAACGCAAGATATTCACAATCTGCATACATTCACAGTAACCCCAACTCAACATCAACGGCAACTTGCAACATTTACAAATTTATCTCAAAAATACCTATAAATGGATGTCGATTCCATATGCAATAACATTTGTAGTGTTTTTTAACATCAAACTTCACATTATCATCATCATTTCTCAAGAACAAACATACATTCAATCAAATCAAGAAAATTGGGACTCAAACCCGAAATCACAACCATTTTTAAGAACACTATAAAACTTGCATACATGTACCTAAAATCAATCCATTACCCCAAAACAAGTTAAAAGAAATCAAACTAACCTATTTTGTGAATAATCGGTGTAGAGGGATCTTGAATCTTCAAGGTCCCATTGGTATTCTTGTGGGAATAGCTCAATCTTGGTCCACCACTCTCAATTGATGATTCTTTCACATTTTCTTTGATTCTAGCAACTAATCAATTGTTTCTTAAGCTTCTTTTTAAATTCCTTCCTACTACACTTCAATCGCTGGCAATAAATTTGAGAGAGAAATAGAAAGAGTTTTGAATTCTCAAAACCATCCCATTGCCAATACCCTCTCCTTTTATAATGAGAGGGGTTCAGTTCTTGGGTCGGGACCAACACTTTGGTTTAGTTCCTTTTTCCTACATACTTGTGTCACTTTGCTTAATTACTTATTGAGTCCTCCAATTATTCCACTCTTTGCATTTAAATCTTGAGACACTTTTAAACTTATGGAGTTTTAATCCTTTAACATTCTTGAATTTATATTTTAGACTTTATTCACTATTTCGGCCGAGTTTTGAATACTTCATGGATATTCCTTTCAGAAATTCAGATTCTGACATCGAAAAAGTGTTGGGTATATAGAAATACTATCACTTGAAGAAAGGAGCCTCCCAAACAACCATCAAATCGATTCAAACAAGTTAACAAAGGTGAAGAAGGGAGGAATTGAGGGATGTTCCTCTGAGGCAAAGAAAATCGATTGGAAGCTTGTGAAGGCTATACAACATTACTAGAAGGAACAAGAAGATGACTATGAACTTGGGAAAGGTTCGCCTTTAATGAAGGAGGTGTTGGCAAAAATTCCCACTGAAATTCAATCTCCTTACTTTAGGCAATGGGACGACAAATCCTTAGAGCCATTTAGCTAGATTCTGGACTACCATGCAACTACATGATGTGAATGGCTTCATATTTTTCATCTTTTGCAGGATTTTTCCCTCCACCCTTACTAGATTTCGTTAAAGTGGTACCAACACCTTCTATTGAAAGTTTCCACCACCTAAATATTCATAAGTATATTTAAATGACATCATTGAGTATATATAAATGATAGAATTAGCCAAATTGGATTTTCTCTACTCCATACTTGAATGTATAAAAAAAAAAGTGTGAAGTATTTTATCTCGAATTTTCTTTAATCTTTCTTTGTCTTTCTCCATAAAAGAAGGTTATCTCCCTCTTTATGTATGGGTGTAAATGAATTAATATAAAATCTGAGTTTCAAATATTTTAAGTTTAATTTATTAAAAATCTTTTTGAAATTGAATTATATTTGAGTCGGACTTATTTTGACTTTGAACCGAATACGAATAAGTTCAAAATTAATTTGTTTAATGATCAAATTAAGATGAATCAAACTATTATCGAGCTGAATATTGAATAATTTTATAAAAATTATCTATTTACAATTTTAATAATTTTTAATTTAAAAATAATAATTTTTTCTAAGAAAAAACTCATATCATTTAGTATCATAATGATTTTAGTTTTAAAATAGTAATTTTAATATCAAATAATTTTAATCTATAAATTCAAGTTTAAACTCGTCTATTTAATTAATCTAAAAATTGAATTCAAATTTAATTTTTTTGAAAAATAAATCGAGTCAAACTAAATTTAAAAATTGAGTTCGAATTTAACACATTTAAAAAATATACAAATCAAATCAAGTTTTATCAAATTAAATTTTAAATAGCTAACGAGTATATGATTATTTATAATTTTAGTATTGTGTACTTTATTTATTTTATTTTATTAGGTATTGTATTTTTTAGTAAAATTTTAATTTCATTTATTTTATACTAATTTTTTTTAAAATGAATATTTTATTCTAAAATTTGTTTGAAAATAAATTAAAATTGTGCAAAATTTTAATAAAATAAAATAAAATTCTGGTTAGCTTTTTGTATATTTCATTTTTCACATGCTACAAATCTCATGGTTGGCCAATTCACTATCCATCTACCTATCGCTTCTTGACAAAAGCTTGGACAAATAACACAGACCTTGCTTTTCAAAAAATAATAATTAATTAATTAATTAAAGATATAATTTTCTTCTGCATCACACACATGATGTCTATCATTTTCCTCTTTTCTCTATAAAACCCAATAGCCTGTATACATCTTTTCACCAGCACCCAGAACTCACTAGTCTAATAATCGCCATGGATACTGCCACGCAGCTGCAACCCCCATCCCACATAGCCATGGTGCCCACTCCTGGAATGGGTCATCTAATTCCGCTTGTTGAGTTAGCCAAAAGACTCGTTCACCAATACAACTTCTCAGTCACCTTCCTTGTACCCAACGACGGTTCTCCCATGAAACCCCAAAGGCAACTTCTTCAAGCCTCCAGTAGCATATCCTCCATCTTCCTTCCACCAGTCAGCTTTGATGACCTCCCTCAGGGTGCTAAAATCGAGACTCGGATCGTACTTAGCTTGTCTCGCTCTTTTTCTGCACTTCGTGAATCTTTTAAGACTTTAACCGAGACATCTCGGGTTGTAGCACTAGTTGTTGATCTTTTCGGCACGGACGCCTTCGAGATCGCCCGAGAATTCAATGTTTTGCCCTATATTTTCTTTCCTACAAATGCCCTTTCACTGTCTTCGGTTTTCCATCTCCATAAGCTTGATGAAACATACTCCTGTGAGTATAGAGATTTGCCTGAACCCATAAAATTTCCTGGGTGTGTGCCACTTCAGGGAAGAGATCTCATGGAGCCGGTCCAGAACAGAAAAGATGATGCTTACAGATGGATTCTTCACATTGCCAAGCAATATTCATTGGCCGCTGGGATCCTTGTTAATAGTTTTACAGATCTGGAAGCGGGTGCTTTTAAGGCTTTAATGGAGGATACATCATGCACGCCTCCCATTTACCCGGTTGGACCACTCATACGAACCTGTTCAAGCAGCGACATTGCTAGTGAATATGAGTGCTTGAGATGGTTGGATAAGCAACCAAATGAGTCAGTGGTCTTTGTCTGTTTTGGAAGTGGCGGGACCCTTTCTCATGATCAATTAATGGAATTGGCCCTGGGTTTAGAGATGAGTGGTCAGAGATTTCTCTGGGTTGTTAGAAGCCCACATGATGCATCTGCTAATGCAACTTACTTCGATATGCAAAAAGTTACTGATGATCCTCTTGATTATTTACCAAAAGGGTTCTTGGAAAGGACCAAGGGGTTCGGTATGGTGGTACCCAATTGGGCTCCTCAGACGCATGTCTTGAGCCATGGCTCCACTGGAGCGTTCTTGAGCCATTGTGGATGGAACTCTAGTTTGGAAAGCATTGTAAATGGAGTGCCCATAATTGCATGGCCACTTTATGCAGAGCAAAAGATGAATTCCGTGTTGCTGGCTGATGATCTGAAGATTGCATTGAGGGTGAAAGTGAATGAAAATGGGCTGGTGTGTAAAGAAGATATAGCAAATTATGCAAGGACCATTCTTGAAGGGGAAGAAGGGAAGTTACTTAGGAATAGGATGAGAGAACTTAAAAATGCTGCTGTGAAGGCTTTAAGCCAAGATGGGTCTTCTACAAAATCACTAGCCTATGTAGCCAACATATGGCAGAACCAAAGGCAGTAATGCCTTCATGTAACTAGCTCAGGCTTCTTTGAAAGTACTACGTAGTTTGCGCTTTGTGTGTTCTTATGATTAATTAAGAGTTGGCTACCAAATCAAAGCATTTGTAGTATCATTTTACTTCTATTTTATTTTTTTTAATATAAATAAATTAAATTGTTTGTGATATATCCAGACTCATTAATTTAATAAAAATTTAATTTGACTTAATTCGATATATAAATGAGTTAAATTTAAATTTAATTTTAAATTTATTTAATAAACAAGATAAATTTGAATTTATAGATATTCCATTCGTTAAAATTCGAAAACTCGTTTATATGTAAATTTATGAGAATATAGTTGTATAATTAATTAAAATTAAAATTTTAAAATTCAAAGCATTAAGAATACAATAGAGATGGATTTTATAGAGAAATTTATTATTTTTAAATTAGACACTTTAAAATCGTAAAGTAAAATTTTTTTAAAGTTATTCAAGATTTAGTTTGATAAAAACTCGATAAAAGTTTAATAAAAGTTCGGCTCGTTTGTTAAATAAACTAAATTTAAACTTATTGATATTTGGCTCGAGTTCGCAATGAGTTAGACTCGAGCTCAAAATGAATTAAACTCAAACTCAAAATGACTCAAACTCAAGCTCAATTCAAATTCAAAAAAAAATTAATAAACCGAATTTAAATTCTTTAAAACATAAGCATTTAATGATTTTAGAGTGTCACCTTAGAAGACAACTGCCCTGAACACAGAACAAGAGGTTCTCAAAGCAGGGCGTTGGATTTTATTTAAGTATAAAAGTTGGGGAAAAAAAAAGCAGCAGAAGCTATGTTGATTTCTCTCTACTCATTATATTATTAGGCATTTATGACAATTTTAACAAGAACTAAATTAAATGAATAATCAATTCATAATTGATTAATTATATTTATAGATTATTATTGATATTTTAGTAACCAATTATCAGAATTTGTTAAAGTGGTATACATTAATATATTCTGGTTTATACACTAATTCATAGAATGTGCATCTACTACATCTAAATTATTTTTTCTATTAATTAAATAATATTTCTAAACTCATTTTATTATAAGGATTTTGTTTCGGCATATTTAAGAGTTGAAAATTTATTTTGTATATAAAAAAATTCCGAACCATAATAATTAAAAATAATTAGATTATTATATTTATTAGTAATGTCAGAGATTTGGAACTTAGAAGCTTGTAATGACAAAAAAGATATGCTACAAAAAGAAGATTTTGTATTTTTGTATTTAATAAATCTATTCCTATGTCACCTTATCTTTTTTCTCATATTTTTTTGAGGTAAATTGCAACAACAATCCCTAAACTTAGAAATTATTTCATTTACGTCCTTAAATTTTAATTTATTATAATAAAATCTCTTAACTTTAATTTTATATCAAGAAAAATCATTGTCACTTAGGTTTTTAAGTTACAAAGTTATAAATTACTATCTTATCATTTTTTAATAAAAATATGATTATTTTACTCTATTTGTATTTTGTCTCATTTAAATTATTTATAAAATTAATTATTTAATTTAATATTATTAAAGGATAATTATATCTTCGTATCCCTAGGATTTAATCTAATTAATTAAATTATTTTTATAATTTTAAAATTATATTATAATATTCTTGTAATTTATTTTTTTGTTAACTATGAAGGACATCTATCTATTCTTTAATTAATATATCGTTAATTTACCCCAACCATCAATTGATATTCCAAATACCTCTACAAAAGTTCAACTTTTATTTTTTGTTTCTCATCGCCATGCTATCTTTCTCTGTTTTGATTATTCCATTAATTATATGTAGAGAATGTAGATAGAGAGAGAAGAGAAATAGAGCACATTGTGAGTAGGGATCTGTTTTGGTTTCGAATTGAATTGAATTTAAAAAATCGAATAATCAAATTCAATATTTTCTTAAATCAAATTGAATTAAACTTTTCATAGAAACTAAATCTAACTGAGCCGAATTTTTTTTTCAAATTTTTTAAAAGTAATTTTGAACTATATAATCACAAAATAACATTAAAAGCACATATAAAAATTAGATAAAATTCTATTAAATAAATATATAAATTTCTTATTTAAAATACATAAAAGATAATATATATAAATGAGTTTGGTTTTTAATTTAGATTTGATTTAAAATATGAGGTTTGACCAATTAATATTAGGTTAGGCTAGATATATAAATGAGTTGGGTATTCTTTTGGTTATTTCAGCTTTTCGGGTTATTAACACAAAATAACCAAACTAAATAGAAAATCGAACATTTAAAAAAAAAAACTAATCAAACTGAACGGATTTATTCGAAAAACCGAAATGATAGAACCAAATTGATTCAATTCGGTACAGTTCTTCGATTAGAATCGAACAATACTCCCTTAATTATAGAAAGTGTTATTCCAATGTAGAAAGCTCAAAAACCAGGTAGAGAGAGAAATCCAAAGCATACTTTTGGAGAGAGTACGTTCTCTGTTTTTTTATAAATCTCTCACCTCTGCCACAAGGGGTCAATACGAATTTCTCATCTCTTCTTTTTCTTTTGATTTTGATCCATGTCTTCAGTTTTTCTTTCTGCTCTATCCTCCAATATCTATAGCTTCTATCTAAATGACACTTGTTACAATCAATTTTTTTTTAAATGGGTTGTCTGTGTCTCCTTTGATTTCTTAATCTTTAGTATTTTGATCGGTGAGAAATAGAAAGTTTGGACTTTTGCTGACATATTTGGAATATCAATTGATGGTTGGAGGTAAATGGATTTTTTTTTTCTGGATTAACTGCATACTAACCAAAAAATGAATGGATATTCCTCATCATTGATGGAAATAAATTGCGAATATATTATAATATAATTTTAAAATTATAAGAACAATTTAATGAGTTAGGTTAAACTCTAGAGATACGAGGTAAAATCTCTATTATTACTCTATATAAAATTATATTTTTATTTATTATTGCTTTTTTATTTTATATCAATTAAATAATTAAATGTTGCATTAGAAAAATGTTAAACATTGCATTGCATTATTTATTGTGATATGTGAGGTGGAATTTGAATGCCACTGACTTCCTCATCGTATTGATGTGGTATGACATGTCATGATATGATGTTATACGGCAAGAGCAGGGCAACCTATGTGGAGCTCTTAACACTATACACTTTATATTAAGAGTAAGTTTTAAAGATCTTGCAAGCAAACTAAACACTGATTGATTATATTAAGAGGAAGTCATGAGCAATCTAAACACTATTGGATTTGAAAAGTCACTAGTGACCAAAAAACACAGAGTACTAAATGTTTATTTTATAATGCATTCACGGAGCACAAAAGTATATAATTTTATAAATGTTTTTTTTATCTGCTCACTGAATTACTTCTAGAAACTTATCTTATTCTCTATTTTCCAAATTTACAAGATAATAAAAAATTTGAAATGAAGTCAAGATAGACTTTGGACATCTATACCTAAAGATAATAATGTTTGTGCCCTTAGAATTTTTATTATTTATATTTATATTCTTCGATCTCTAAAAAGTTTTAATTATAATATATATTCCAAAGGCATGTAATATATGTATATTTTATGTTATTACAAGATTCATGATGATACTTGTATAATAGAGAGATTTAATTATCTCATTATATTTATGAAATGTCTTATATGAATAGTTAATGTTTATGATATATGAGATTTAGAAAATTATATATATATATATATATATAAAAGGATTGTGGAAACCTTAGCATCAGTAACAGTTGAAAATCCATACTGTTATAAGACTAATTTATATGTTTTTTGAAATGTTAATGACTCAATAATCTAATTTTGAAAATATATAGACTAAGGTGTAGATTTTACTAAACAACACCAACTAAATTATAGTTTATTTTTTTTAATATTAAATAAAAACTTAAAATTTTAGTAACTTTGTGATTGAGTTAAGCATAAAAATAATATTATGAGTATATAATTTGATATATATTTTAATTTTAAAGTATATATGTGATATATAATGAATATATTATAAATAATATGTATATAAAATAAATATGATTACGGTGTGGTCCCAATAAACATACATGCATATTCTAATACACATGTCAAAAATTAAGACTTTTATTATTACATTAATTTTGGGACATATGCCTACATAATCACTCATTGTCGGAAGTTTCAACCAACAACCACTTTTAAATGACTTTAGCATGCTTTTGTTGCAGGTGAGATTGGTAAAAGATAAGGAGACTCATATTAAACTTGCAAGACTTTAAAAGCCCCACATATTTATGAAAATAATATCTCACCATAAATTCTTATTTTCTTTAAGGAAAGTTGTTTCACTTTATTTATCTTTTTAAAGAAACACAAAAAAAAAACATTAATATATTATCTTTTTTTTTTTTTGGAAAATTACCAAACAAACTTCAAACCTTAAGTTCTTATGCTCTAAATTATAATTTTTAACAAATTATATTCCAAACTAAAATATATAATTTTTTATATCCTATTATTAAATTTCTCTTTGGTACCAAAAGGTTGATAATCCTCAACTCTAAGGGACCCCCTCACCCCGGCCCCGACAATGTAAGAGGCGGAGTTAAATCACGGTACACGGCACCCTTTTAGATGGGAGGCCCAGGGGCCCGGTGCGCACAAAGACCCCACCCAAAGGGTGAAACTCCCACACTGCCGCTGCCGGAACTCGAACCTTAACTCTTTAATACCAACTCTGCCATCCGAGTACCAATCATGCTACACCCGTGCGGGCCATTATTAAATTTCTCTGTTATAATTAACAGAATACCATGTAAGCATCCTAATCAATATTACAAATTTGAAATAATAACAAATAATTCTAAATTTTACAATATCAACAATTGTACCCTAAAGTAATTTTTTAAATAAATTTACCTTACATTAAAATTTCAATTAAAAATAATGTTTATTTTTAATTTTAAATTCTAAATATATGTATATATTTAATTATAATATATTTATGCATTATAATTTTTTACGTAAAACTTTATATTATAAAATTATTTATCTATTATATTTATTTTTTTATTTTTTTCACTTATAAAAAATTTTAAAAAAATTATTACAACAAATATAAAAATAATAGAAGTGATTAGTAGAATGTATTATCGACTATTTACTAATTATTTAAATTATCGATATATAAATTACCGATAATTTACTAATAAAATATCATAACTAATAATTTGATATAATAATACTTTTTCGTTTATCTTATAATAAACTGTTGTTTTTAGCAACCGCACTTGTTATTAATCGTTCATTTAGTATAAATATTTATATATTCTATTTATAATTATTTTAATTTATATTTTTTATAATATTTACATAAATTTTAATAATTAATATATTTTATGTTTATTAAATATATATATATTTTAAATATAAAATTTTTTATAACATTTAAATTAAAAATAAATAAATATATGATATAAAATTATATAAAAAAATAAAAAATAATAAAATATCAATGTAAGATATAATTGATGTAGTAAAATAAATATTTAATATTGATCAATCGAAAAAGTTTTGAATACAAATTAATTGATACAATAAAATAAACTAATGGATCTAGTTATTTGCTGTTCGAGTATAATCTGGGATTCGAATATTATCTATGATTCGAGTAGAATCTGTGATTCGGCGAATAGAGTACAATTTGCAATTCGAGTATGATCTTTATTTATTTAGGATTAGTATAGATTATAAAAATTTTATTAGAATTATATAATTTATTTAAAATATAAATAAAAAATCAGTAGGTGGACATAACTACAAGGCTCAACACAAATTATAATAGAGTACAATAATACTAAAAGTAGACAAACACAACTTTCATACATAATCTTTACCCAAAAGAGTATTACAACTCTTTAGTACAATATTACTAAGACTTTCGACCTACAAAGACTTATATAAAGAGGTTGAAGAATCTATATACACATTCTCATTCTTTACAACTTATTCTATTATAGACATTATAATTCTCTATCATAAATTATTATTCTATATTTTCTATTCCATATTTCACATATTATTTTCTTTTTTTTTTCTAACTTTCAAGATATTTAATTTCTTATTGTTAAGCTCCTATTTACTTGAGCGTCAGAATATTTTTATTTTTATTTTTTTTTATTTTGCTCAATCAAATTTTTTGAGGCATCATCACTAAGTACCCTTTAACATGGTGATTTCAATATCCTTTTATAGTAGTAATTAGTAATTATAAAATTTTAATTAGAAATACTATATTAATATTATGGATATTTAATAATTGTATAACATTGAAATATTATATGTGTTTGGTTTGAATTTTTTTTATGAGATCAATATAGTAAACGAAGACTGAAATTGTACTGAAACAAAACCCAAAATTGACGCAGGATGAAAACGTGTAACAATAGAGATGATCATACTTTTTTAGGAGTTTCAAACCACTAACGTCGGTTTGGAATGATGAACAAAAAAAAACAAAGAAAATGCGAGAAGCAGAATTTAAAAAAAAATGAATACTTCGAAAATTGATTGATCGAAAAAACAACGCAAGGAACATATTTATAACGATAGAAATCCTTAAATATAAAAAATTCTAATAAAAAGAAATCCTACAACGACAAAAATTCTGGCGCAACAACAATTCTGACGCATTTGACCCCTTAAACAATAGAATTTAAGCCTCAAACAGACAATAAATATAAAAGTTAGGCCCATTTCTGTTTTGATTCAGTCTAATCCAAGGCTTCTTCAAAATCTAAAGCCAAGTAATCTATTTTTTCCGCATTAAAAATAAAAATCGAAACTAGAACCGAACTAGAACCAAAATTGTATAGCACTCTACCAGAATCAAAATTGAAATTTGATTTTGATTACGGTTCTTAAAAATAAGAAGAACCGATGTTTGATTCTGATTCTGAATCTTACCAAGAACCTTACCAGAACCGAAACACCTCTACAAATAATACATGAAATCATGCAGTATTCGAATTATTAGCATAATATGGCTTAATCATAAATATAAATCATATATAATAAATATTTTTTTAATAATTATAATTATATATAAAAAGAATTGAAGTTAATATAAACCATTATTTTAGTATATTGATAATTATTTACATATTAATTATATTCATAATCGTCAATAAAATGTAAATAAATAATTATTTTAAAGATAATTATTTATTAAAAAATTTAAATTTATATTAAATAATAAATAAAATTTAAAAATTATAGAAAAATAATTAGAGAAATAGGAGGAGTATTTTGGAAAATTCAAATGTTCCCCTCATCCTTTTTTATATAGTATAGGTAAGCTTACGTCTTTCTATATTAAAAAGGGTAAGTACGGTTGGTATTCGAATGGCAGAGTTGGTACCAAAGAGCCAAGGTTCGAGTCCCGGCAGCGGGCCCCTGGGCCTCCCATCTAAGAGGCTGTCGTGTACCGTAGTTTACCTCCCCTCTTACACTGTCGGGCCGGGGTGAGGGAGGGCCCTTAAGGTTGGAGGTTATCAACATTTTGATACCAAAGAAGGGTAAATTGTAATGATGAAGAAATAAGAATAAGTACCTAAGGGAAAATCTATGAAAATAATCAGAAATATTGAAGACTCAACAAAAATAAATTTTAATTTGAATCATAAAAATTTATTTGACACATTGTATATACATTCTAGATATAATTCCTAAGCTAGTTGTCTGGGGTGAAATGCGAGCTACCAATTGTGATTAGTACTCCCAAATATACAATTGCTTTTGTGACTAAATTCTTTCGTACAAGCAACTGACTTCTTATGTCGTGTACCTACTCACTTCTATGTCTAGACTGATTGTTTTGACTTATATTAATTATGTCTGCCAACTTACTTTGTCTCGGCCTAATAATCCAGTCGAATTACTTATCTAATTGGCCTTTCTATGGTAATTTTGTCGACTTATACTGTTTTGATTGAATAATCCGACGTATTTACTCAACACATCCTTCCGTGTACCGAGTAACAGACTTGTTTCCCAATTAAACTGAATGACTTGATTTTTCGGTTTACTTTCCCTGAATAGGTTAACATACATTACTTAATTAATAAGGATGCAATTGAGAAGAAAGCACTCAACCTAGTTGATCAAAACTCAACCCCACACCTTTTACAATGGTCAAGTAGCCCATAAACCGAAACAAGCACACTCTGAGAGAACGACCACTAAGCCTGGGCAAAACTATGATGCACAAAAGACAAGTTCGAGAAGCAACCTTACCCAAGAAAAGATAATAAAGAAACCTTGTAATCACCGTAAACTTCCACAAGTATCATGGAGAAGTCAGTAATGATGGACCATGCAAGATCCATTCTCCTTACCACATGTAAAAGCAAAACTAATAAAGAAACATAGTACAACTTAATAAGAAAATGAACTCATAGCTACCATCTTAACATTATGATCGGCTGCAAACCTATAATAAGAATATAGACCTATATTTTAGATCTTATCACAGTAAAATTTATTTTCGAAAAATAATTAAGATAAAAAAAAAAAACTATGCATCCCATTTGGAATTGAAGAGGAAAACTCACTTTCTAGGAAGATCTCTATTCTCTCTTACACAAATAGCACAAAGTGTAATGGATTAGCTAGATTACACATATGAAGAAATAAGAATCTCAATACGACTCATGAAAAGAAAAATAGAGGGGGAAAGCAAGTATCCTAAAAATCTTTGAATTAAGTAAAAGTTTGATCACATATGGAGTTGGGTCATGAAATATCAATCATACCTTATATATATATATATATAAGTTAGTCCAGAATAGTCTATTAACTAATTATTTTATGAGAATTTAATTTAATTGATTTTTTTTACATCAATTTTCTTGTTAAGAATGGAAAAAAAATTAATTCCTTTTATTTTAAAAAATTAAAATCATGCATGATTTTAGAATGATTTATTTTTTAAATAATATTAAAAAAATTAAAAATACTAATAAATTTATATATTTATATTAATAGAATTATCAAAATTCAGAAAATTATTATTATTTTTTTAAATGATTTATTTTTCCTACAAACTAAGAAAATCATTTCGTTGATCTAATTTTCTAAATGACCAAATGTCAGAAAATGTACAAGTAATTTATATATAAAAAAATATTCTTCATGAAAAAATTTAAATATAAAAGAGCAAGTTATTCTTTGACCTTAAGAATCTTATTAATAATTTATTAATATCCTTTATTTCTTATCATTATAACCAAAAAAAAATTAAAAAATTACCTAACTTAAATTACAGAAAACTTGCAAATTACATTAAAGAAACTAATATTGAAAAGTAGCTCTAACTGTTGATATGCCCAAAATAACTATCTGAATCTAAAAATTCTGATTCATGGGTGATGAGTTTGAGCCATGGACTGCCTTTTTATACGGATCCTAATTAAACTATTAAATCCCAATTCCACATTTGAATTTTGCGTAAACAATTATCTATATTTTTATTGGTATTAAAGGTGATTGTATTTACAGCCAAATCACAGTTTAGTCTTGGCCTCTTACTTCCAAGACGATCATTCAGTTCAGGTTCTTCTTTCCATGTTGCTAGTGAAATGAGCTGTCTCCTTTCCCTTTTTGCATTTGTCAGCAGCTTCCCGTCCATGGAGAGCCAAAGGAAGGTGCATATTCTTTGAAGGCCGGGCCAACTCCATACTTTCTTCCAAAGTTTGGTTCCGCTAGGTGGCGTGAAACCTACAAAAAAATTATAAGCAGATTTTACGGTCATCATACCTGAGGCAGAGAATCGTCAGAGAATTCTATCCAAGCCATAAGCTTGCTGTGGAGTGGGGATATTGGTTAGGCTCAACAGAGCCGAAGAGGGTAGCAGTAGAGCGAGACGAATCTCTATATTTATTGCTTATTGTGCATATAAGGTGGTAATTTACACTAATGGTTATTGAATTTTAGTGGGACATTCGATATGTTTACTGAATTTTAAATTGTATCGTAAAAATCATTAATTTTTATTTTTTTTATTATAAATGGTCATTATCGTCACAGTATGTCAAAATCTCTGTTTATTGTATATATGGTTGTCAATCAATTTGCACCTACGGTTACTAAATTTTAATTGGTCATTTATTGATGTTACCGAACTTTAAATTATGTCACAAAAGTCACTCATTTTTATTAAACAATCATTCCCGTCACAATTCTTTAAAATCTTCGTTTTATTATATATGTAGACGTCACAATCATGTAGGTAATTTTTTTGTTGTCCTATATATACAACAAAATAGAGGTTTTGATTGTCCTACTTGGATTTAAATAAAAAAAAAGCTACTTTACACTCCGGATAAAAAATCTCTTTAAATACTTTAACTCATCTTTTCTCCACACTCAACTATCATAAGAAATATCTAATAGCTACATAGAACTGTTGAAGCAACAACAAAAAGTTAACAAATTTTATGAAATAAGAAAAATTTATAAAATAATGTCGCTGCTAGAAATCGAGTGAAATAAAATACACATGTATATCTGTCATAACATACGTTTTATTGTATATGAAGAATCAAAAAAATTATTGTGATAGCTATATATACAACAAAACAAAGAATTTGATCGGTTGGATGGAAATGATCAATTGTGATGAAAAAATGGTGACTTTTGTTACACGGTTTAAAGTTCAGAGATCTCAATAAATGACCTATTAAAATTTTATGAATGTAGGTGAAAATTACTCGACAACAAGATGGATTATGACGGCTGTTTGTGATGAAAAATAAAGATGAAAGACTTTTATGACATGATTTAAAATTCAGTGACAAAAATGAATAATCTACTAAAGTTCAATGATCGTATATAAAAATTTACCCTAAATATATATGTACAATAAATTAAATTTAAATTATTATATCATTAGGGGAAATTCTACCCATTTATTTGATCATATCCATCTATAAAGTTAATGAATTGGGTGTGACATATTGTGATCCTGATTTAGCTTCTTGTTTTTATATTTTTAAGGAACTCTTATTTTTTAGAATTCTAAGTAACAATGTATAATTTTTAGATTTTCTACTGAAAGCCGAGTATAGAGCCTTAGCATTTATTATCTCTGAGTACTCAGAGATTCCATATGTTTTTTTCATAAGTTGTAGGTTCTGCAGTTGTCTATTTACTTGTATTGTGGCAATAAAAACTATTCGCATTGATATAAATCCAATTTTTCATGAAAAGTCTAAATTTATAAATATAAACTATCTCGCAGTAAGAGAACAACTGAAATAAAGTTTTGTTGAAGCAACTGATGTTTCTTCAAATTGATATTCTTGCTAAGCCTTTTGACCTCTAAGCTCCACCATTAATTTAGGATAATTTTCATTTGCTGTAATTAAATTTTAATGGATTATTTTTTGCGGTCATTAAATCTTAAATCGTGTTACAAAAAGTTATTCATCTTTTTTTTTTTATAATAAATAGTCATTATCATCACAATTCGTCAAAACCTCAGTTTGTCTTATATGTTGTTGTTAGGTAATTTTCGCCCGCAGTCACTGAATTTTTAGTAAATCATTCATTGCGGTCATTAAATTTTATATTGTGTCACAAAAGTCACTAATTTTTTTTATTACAAATTATTATTTTCATCACAATTCTTCAAAAACTCTATTTTGTTGTATATGTGATCATCACAATCAATGTAGATAACTTTTTTGATTCCACATGTACAATAAAATATAAGTTATGATAGTTACATATGGGCGTCGCAATTTCCTTGGCAATATTATTTTATGAAGTTTTTTTGCTTTAGAAAATTTGAGAATATTTTGTTGTTACTTCGATAGGTCTTTGTAGCTATTAGGTAGAAAAAATATATTATTGTGATAGTTGAGTGTGGGGAAAGAGAAGCTAGTGTATTTTAAAGAGATTTTTTATCTAGCATGTAAAAAAGTGATTTTTTATCTAGCATGTAAAGTAGCTTTTTTTTACTAATATAACCAAAATCTTTATTTTTTTATACATATAAGACATCAAAAAAATTGTCTACCTAATTGTGATTGCCACATATAATAAAATAAAATTTGAAGGATTATTATGTAAGTGACTATTTATAATAAAAAATAATAAAGATAAATTTTGTGATATAATTTAAAATTCAGGGATATTAATAAATGACCAATTAAAGTTAAGTGGTTGTGGGTGAAAATTACCCGACAATCACATATACAATAAATAGAAATTTTTACGAATTGTGACAATAATTATTATTTATAATAAAAAATAAAAATAAATGATTTTTATGATATGATTTAAAATTTAATACATGCAATAAATGACACATGAACATGGATATACATTACCCATTAATTTACTTTAAGTCGTCTCTTGTATTGCTTCCACCAAATCCAACTTGAAAGGAGGGAGGCTTAGAGTATGTTTGTAGTTGTGAATGACAAATGCTATAGTTAAGCTTTATTTACTGTTTTACTGTTTACCATGTCACATGTGTAGCATGTGTTTAGAGACTAATATATAAATCATTTTCCTCTCTATTTCTCTTGATATTCCCTTTGCTCTCAGAATCCTAACAAAAACAACATCGAATTTTTATGTTTTATATATTTTCACTATTTTAATTGTTAATCTATTTTAAAAATATTTTGTAAAATAAAAATTACAATAATATTTCATAATTTTATTATAAAAAATTATTAATAAGGAAATTTAATAATTTTAATAAAATAATTTAAATTTTAAAAAATTATTTAATGAGAAAAATATTAAATATTTTATAGAAACACTGAATTCTCGAAATCAACACCTGATTCCAATTCTACGATCTAAATTCGCAAAAAAACAAAGTGAATGAATCGAAATGAAGTGATGGGTGCCAATTAACCATAAAATACAAAATGGAATTTATTCCGAAGGAAAATTGAGATAGAAATCTTTGATTATTTTTCCAATTTTCATGACTTGAAGAACAAATGCTGTTTCGTTTCATATTGCAAAAGTAGATTCAAATCATTAAAGCTATCAGGAATTCTCCACTTTCTTCAACCTATTTATATGCCTCCAGTTTTCATATCACCAAGCAAACGCATACAGGACCCTTTCAAGCTAAGCTCAAGTCCTCCAAACCTCCCAAATGGCCTCAGTCCAGTGCCACAAGCCAGCTGAGCATACATGCAACCAAGGCCTGCAGCAAGACCACTCGCTCGGACAGAAAGTGTCTGAGATTGTTACTTCTGTCTTCAAGAAAGAGCAGACTCACCAGTGCAATTGCCAGACTCAATGCGTTAGCCAAACCACAGAGCACAAAACCCTGCAGACTCATTCCTCTGGCCAAACCCTTTCTCTTGGAACGACCAAGACCCATACTAATGGGCAGGGCCTCGCAACTACTAACGGTGCAAAATTCCATGGAAGGAGGAATGGCGAGCACAGGAGAAGGAGTTTACTCCAGAAGATCAAGGATGGGATTTCCGGCCACAGTGACAGTGGCAGCAGCAGTAGCAGCGAGAGCGACAGTGATGATGAAAAGTGCGGAAGGAAGAAGGTAAGTGCTGTTTTGGTTGTAAGCTAATATATATAAACGGTGACTCTTTTGATAACTTGTTTGTTGTTTTGCAGAATTAAGAGATGGATTGGCTATGGGGAAGGAGATGAAGAAGAAGGCTTGCATGCTAATAAATAAATAATGGAAAATAAGAAGATATGATATGTAATGTGCATATGGGGCTATTTCTCGTGAAGAATGTAGCTCCATATGATCAGTACCATATTTATAAATAAATAAAAATTTTCTGTCTTTAGTAAATATGTTTATTATTATTATTATTATTTGTTGATGAATGCAAAATAGATATATAACAAAAGCAAGAGTTGAAGTTGATTTTGTTAACAATGAGGCATAGCCTATCAGTCACCAACGCATTCTTCAATATACTGAGAAACATTTATCTTCTAAAAAGAGGAGTTTCATGCATTTCGAAACTTATTCAACAAGGAATTCCCTACTTCAAAACCTTTAACTCTACACTGTAACTTGCTTCTTCTTTTTTCCTCGAAACGATATATCCTTTTGGCATTGGAAAAGAGGGGAGCTCAGTCGCAGCATTTACCTCCATCGAAGGTCTAGAGGAAAGGTTTATGGTCATGGTTAGCTCCCAAAAATCCATTGTTGTTGATTATGGAGATGGTGGCTTTCCAATTTTATTATGTTGGATATATAACAAATAAGGAGTGGAAATAAAAGTTCAGTGAAACTTGAAAAATCTTGGTATCTCGTTTTTGCTATAAGAAGGTTGCCTGTGACTTGGACCTAGTTGTTAATGCTATATTGATGGTTAAATTTTAATTATTCGTATATAAATTTATATATTTTAATAAATAAAATATATAAATTTTTAATTTACAATAATAAAAATATATAAATTTAAAATTTTATAATAAAAAATATATATAATCTATACTAACCAATTCTCTAGTAATTTGATGCCAACGCAAAATAATTAAATTTTAAAGTACCATAATTTATTTCCGAGCTCTATTTTAATTTTTTTAATTTTTTATTTTTTAAATACTAAAAACTAATTATTATAAATCATATGAAATTTTTTTTATAAAATATATTTTATTGTTATAAATTAAATTTTATATATTTTACTATTATAAATTAATTAAAGTAGATAGCTGAAATTTACCCTTCCTCTTATGGCTTTGAAGGTTACTAAAAGGATTAGATGAGCACTATTCACAGTCACCATATGGAAAACTCACATAAGAGTCCATCCAAAGAAAGCTATCACTTCAGCTGTCTGAAAGGAATATATATAACCTCTTTAAGTCAAATTCTCAAAACTGCTCAAAAGAGCATAGTTTACACTTTATACGGCACACAATTTGATACCCATCAACATTTATGGGTGCCATGTTTGAATATGGAGAAGGAAAAGACGAAGTGCAACTTGGAAAATGTCACAAACCGTAGATGAAAAATAAAATAAAGTGGTATTCATCCTCTGCTTAATAATTTGGATAAAGCTGTTATGATGTAACTTTGCGTACCTACCATAATAAAAGCAATATAATATTCTTTAGCAAAGATTCAAAGAATGATATATAATTGAAGGCATCCCACTTTCCATATATTTATGTCTCCAGTTGATTCCTAGTAACAGGCAACAACCAAGAGGGCTCAAGAAAACTCACTAGAAATATACCACTCCAAGAGCACCAGGCCTGCCTTTTCCAAACCCACACCCATAATGAACATAGGAAGAGCCGAGGACGAGAGATATGGGCCACCAGATGGCCATCCCTCAACTATGTCAAAACCAGGCCCATGGCAACCTGGCGCATCACCATGAATCCAACGCCCTGCCCTGCCAAGAGTGAAATGAAGAAAGAAAACTATTCGAGTTTAAGGACGAGGCAGCAGGACAGCGACTAAAGAGTTGCTGAGAGGGCAAAAAGGCAAGCATTTGGTAGCAGATTTCACTGGATTTAGAAAAATATAACTAATATATCATCGATATTCTTCTGATCTAATTGATCTTTTTTCCCCCTGTTCAGTTTTCACAGAATTGAGAAGTCAAGTGAACCACAGTTCCTGCCCACATAATCTTCCAACAAATTAAAACTAAATGGAGGAGCCTTGCTCAAGTAAATTCTGTACTACAAGAAAAGATTTCACTTCATTAGTGAACGTCTCGTAAAATCTTGAATACCGAAGATGATAACTATTTGTGATATTAGAGGAAGCAATATTTGTTAAATAGTGTTCCTGCAAGAGCCCTGCCCCCTATTAATTTCATTTCCTGGACATAAGAAGTCGGAGGAACGTTCTGAGGCAGAAAAAGGTGGGCAATCAATGTCAACGCTGAAGTGAAATGCCACACCATGTTAAGCCTAAACCTACTGAAACTACAAAAACATGCTTAGTTTGTCCATTCTGATATGATAATATTCCAATGACTCTGAGACAACGGAAAGTACATTAAATTATCATTTTCCTCTGAGACACCTGGAGACAAACGATGCAACAGCCTGAATGGCAACATCTTCAGCTGTATCTTGGGTTAAACCTTTCATCTGAAGATGCTTTTTAGCAATTTTGAAAGAATGGTCACCACCATCAACCACATGCAACTCATTGAGCGATTTCATCTTCTTGCAAACAGCTTCCAACTTGTCAAGGGGACAAAGCCCATCTTTGCTACCCTTCAAATGTACAGAAAGAAAAAGATGCAGGGTCATAGAGGGAAATAGCATTAACACAAACTAAAGAAAAAATAGCTTAGAAGTACAATATACTTCCAAGGATACAGACAAAGAACTTTCAAAGAAACAACATTTGGTATAAAACTTTTCTTCTTTTTATTTTTTTTTACTTGAATAAATTTTCAAGGATGATAACTAAAATCAAATGTGAGAAATAAAGTCAAATAATTGCAATGAGAATTTCAAATTTTATCATCAAAGGCACAACAAAAAGGTGTACCTGAACAAACATTGTAGGTACATCAAGTTGCAACAATGTCTCATCCCTCAAAGCTCCATTCATGGCCTGAAAAATTAAGCAACTGGAATTTGTCCATTGGTTTGATCATTTCAATTCTAATAATATTAGTAAAACTACATGATTCAATTAATAAATAAACAACCAGTGCAAACTTAAAATACTTATAAAGGTGTGTCGTCTCATAACTCGAGGAGTTTTGGATTACCACAAGAAATTAAAGAACATAAAATTGAAAGTAGAATGCGCATCAACAAACCAGCTTATGTCCTACATCAAAATACTAATATAGCAAAACGCTTGATTTATCATACAGCATCAAACTAACCTCCTAAAAATCATGTATAATGGAGATAAACCATGTTAGAATATTCATATGAATGAAAAAGCATTCATGTATATAGCATACCTTAAGCGGGTATCCCAAGCAAATTACTGCCAATGCTGCAATGTCAACCTCAGCAGCAACCATGCAGCTCACTCTACGACAAGCCAAAATTAAAATCAAGAGGAGAAACGAGCAATATAAAATGTATTGCACAATTAAATAAACTCTCCCTTTGTTTTTTCCAAGCCAGAATAGAAGAGCACAAAATCACAACAAATGATCAAATTCGACCCCATTAAGTGAAACTGAAATTAAGTTCTTCTAAGTGTCTATATTAATATATCGAGCGGAAAAAGTGTCCTAGAATAATATTAATACAATGTTTTGTTTTTTTTTTTTTTTTTAATCCCAAAAAAGTCAGAAGGTTGTGTTGTACCTAGAGCCCATGGATTTCCCAGCCAAGATCAGCGGATGTTCAGGGTACTTAGCAGCAGCCTTCTTAACGATATCTTTGTGAAAGTCCACCAATTTCTCTGCTTTGGGAGGAGCCCTCTTTTTTCCGCCAGAAATATCTAACAATTGAAATCCATTAACTTAGAATCATACTGCTATGTTAAACAATCTCTAACACTTAATCTACTTCACTAAATTAAATAAATAATGAGATCAGCTCACAAGGATAGTCGAACGTGACGACCTCAATAGCATGTAAAGCATTTTTCAACATGTCCTTCCATCTGCATAATTTCAAGGAAAATAACAATAACAGCATAATTACTCAACTTAATTTTGGGAACAATAGAGCAACTAGTTAGAAGAAGAAATACCTGATCATCCAATCTGAAGAAGAAGGGGCACCAGCCCCGTGAGCAAAGACAACCACAGGCGATGGCAATGATGACCCATCATTTGTATCTTCGCCGTGATTCGTTCGCCTTCGCTTTGACGGAGGTGAAGGAGCAGCCATTTCATACACCAAGAACTCGCAAACCAACCCCAAGAAAAGAATGAACCTCGAAATCCAAAATAAATTTCCCCTTTTTGAAACCCCGAAATGGAGAATTCGACCGAAACTAACATTTTCGCGCCACACAATCTTGCCAGGCATATGTATTGGGCCCATGTTGGGCTGATCCGGCCCAACGTCTATCAAATTATTTCATTTCATTAAAAAATAATTTAAATAATAATGGATAAATTTAGAGACAAATGCTTTCTAAATTTCATCACAATTTCTGTCACAAAATCTATCGCAAATTTTAAATACAGCTTTTCCATTGTAAAATTTATCGCTAAATTTATCTAAAAGTCAATATTATATATTCATTATAAAATTCATTGCTAAATTTATCAATTTAACTTGTAATACAAAAAAATAAATTTATCACAAATTTAAATTGTAATACAAAATTTCATATATCTTGTAAATTAAACTAATTTATATAAATTTCTTAATATAAAATAAAATCATTTATATGCATTAAAAATTAAATAAAAATACAACATACAATATATTTAAATTCGTTAGGAAATTTAAATATAACATAGTACATATAAAATTCAGCATAAAATCAAAAGAAAGTAAAAATATAATTATTGATCTGAACGTTCGGTGGAAAGATGGAGTTTGAACCAATTAAAATGATTTTATTTCAATTTATGTCTCACTTCTTATGATTTATTTTTTTATAGTATTGTGCATGTTCTCTATCTTTAGAAGATAATATTCTCTGAGAAATTTTATAAATAAATATCATCAAGTATAAATTAAAGAAAGTGATGTAAAAATCATTTCATTACAAATTTATGTGGTAAAAAAACATGCATATATGTAGTAAAAAACAGAAGACAAATTTCTACTTCAGGGATACAAAGATGATAGAAAAAGTTATGATTTTAAGATAAAAGCTTCGTTACCAAGAAAAGAGGGGGTTGAATCCCTCAAAGATCTTCTTATGAAGACACAAACCTTACTAAATAGAAACCTAATCTAAATAGGAAGCCTAAGTACAAGCTGATTGCAACTGAATAGGAATATACATACTAAATAACTATAGCATAGTTGCAGTGGAGAACACAGGTTCCCAAGGACTGTAAAGATTGGAAGTGAATTGAGCACACCCTAATTTCTAACTATAAAAGAAATACCATACTGCAACAACACAGTCAAGGTGATTATCTCTTGAATCTAAGGAATCAAAAGGTAGATACAAAATTTATACCAAACAAAGGATGACTTGTGGAGTTGCCTAAGTTGACAAGATTTCCACATTCTAGATTTTGCTAGGAAAATCAACGTGAATGTGCTCTACTAAGACATATTAGCAGTAATTATTTAGTTCTCCTTTAACATGCTTATTATGGATTTAGTTGCTTAACATTTGACATTGTGAAAATAATATTTGAAGATTAAACATACGCATATCTTCCTGTCACCTTCAACAAGTAAAAACTCTCAATTTTAAGATAAATAAATAGAATTGCAGCAGTTGGAGCACCCTGCTACACCCAGCTGCAGAAGGGTGCAGGGGGTTGCTGCACCCAAAAATAGCCAATTGCATGCAACCACCACAGAACTGAACAAACCAATTGCAAACTATATGTAGTCTAACTACAAAAAGCATAGCAGGGGCATTAAAACTGTGTTTCAAATGCTATAGAATAAAGTCAAAAGTACCAATCCTATTGAGTCATAATTTTGCAAAAAAACAATTTCAACATAATAATTATTCAATCATCAGCAACAGCAAAAGCTAAGGACTTGCACTTTGTATTCTTTTCCAAGACACATGTTTAGGGCAATGCCAAAACCTGCTCTAACACCACCAGTGAACCATGAGACTTCCCTATCTTCACCTTCTAAATATCCTGTTCTACAGTAAAATGACGGTAATATTCATTTTTGGCTTTTGATTTGAGTGAGTGTCTAGACAGATGCATTGTTAATACTGAGGTTAATGCAGAATGCTTGTTCCAGTTTATAAGGTATTTTGAAGAAAGTCAATAAAATTTAATTTAATTAATTTTAAATTTTACTCAGACATAGCGCCGATTCAGTATAGAAAAGGTGAAAACAAAAAGCAAAAATCAAAGCAACAAAATACATACTGCGATCCCTTGTTTCAGTATCCATCATGCATCCTTTGTTTGTCTTTGAGCGGCTTCATATATTGAAATAACCTATCACAAGAACTTTTGATTACATCTTAAAGAAATGATGAAGTAGCCTTAGCCTCATTAAAAGAAAAGAAAAAAAAAAGGATTAGAGCTGAAAGGTTAACATCATTCATTTACCCTAGTTCCAATCATATGAACCTTGAGCTCTGATACCACATCTGTAACAGTCCGACTTTGGTCGGACCGCTACCGGTGTTAGAATCATGACCACCTGAAGGTGACCGAAACCTTAACAAGCCTACATATCATCATACGTCGTTCTTACATTATAATTTTTCGCTTTTCATTTTATTTCTTACGTTACATTTCATCATCTTAGCATTCACTATGCCGTTTCATCCATTCTCATACCTGCATGCATACATCGTACATGTACATTACATAAAACTCATAATTATGTATGCAGTACATAACTAACACGTCATACAGAAATATATAAAAGAATATCAAATTCTTTAACACCTAGTGACCATACATTTCTATACCGAGTTATGTACATGTTCTCTGTTAACACTCCGTTACATTATATTATTTAGGGCAACAGCAGCTATACATATTCATTCATCTGGGACCCTCTTCTGAGTCATCATCTTGACTCTGTGAAAAACGAGTATAGGAAGAGAGGAGAGGGGAGAAAGGATAGGCATAAAAAGCGGTGTAAGTAATTATAAAATAGCTTCATGGGTAGGCACGAAAAATCATACATAAAAATCATCATTTCATACTAGTGGAATGCATTACCGTCAAATAATTTACATAACTTTGCACATAAGGTGAAACCGTCCTCATAGACTTTGGTGCTCGGCTGCCGAGACAACTCATCAGGACTTTCATTAACATAAAACCTGGGCAGCCAAAGCATACCTCCAAGCTAATGGTCCGGTAGTCGAAACATACCCTCGTACCAACATTACATTAAGTAAGGCGCCAAAAAGCTCCTTTCGGCCATTTTGGTCTTACCTCATACTAGTCTCAAGTAGCTCCTTTTGGCCAACTTGTCACCCATATATTACCTTTCCTTTTCATCAATTCATCATAATCAAATGAAGTCTATAGTTTATCCAGTATTCACCGGGTCATACAAATCACATATCATATATGCAATGCAATATATCACGTGCTACTAATGCAAGCAACTAAAAACATTATGATGTATGCATATACCATAAAACATTCCGTCATACATGTTGAGATGCAAATATCAATTATTTTCTATTTACTTTTCCTTGTTTTTAGCTGAATAAAATAACTATTTATGTGTTTTAATTATTTATTTCAGATTTTGGAGCAAAAAGAGCTGAAAAAGATAAAATCTAGATTTTTAGCCGTGAGCACGACTGCACTCACGAAGAATTGGGCCACCTTGTGCAGAATTTCGAGATTTAATTTTTGAAGATCCATATCTCGTGAAAACCACCTTAATCTGATCAAGTTTTGCTAAGATTTTGTAGTTAGAATTTTAGGAAGATAAATTATTTAGATAGGATTCTTATCGTATCATAGGAATTGTATTTTATTTAGGACTCTTTTCTTTAGTTTTTCTACTATAAATAGGACACTCTGTAGAGGATCTATCATTTGAATCTCTACCTCTCTTCTAGTTTTCTCTCTCAATTATGTGTGGCTAATTGCCTTTCATCTAGCCAAGGATAATCAAGATCCATTCGCCAAAAAGATTGTGAGATTTATCATTCTTTAATGAAATTTCTTTATTTTTGGTATTTGTTTATTTTCTTATTTAATTCTACTATTTTGTAGTTAAATGCAATTTGAGCTCATTGCTATTCGGTCATTAAAATGAACATTGATTTATTAAGAAAATGAATGAAATAATTTAAATGAACCACGCGTGTGAATTTGTTAATTAGTATTGGGTCTTTCTCATCCTAATGTTGTTAATAAATTGAATTTCAATTAATGAATTGTTTATTAATTAGGGAACAATTAACGAGCGTCTCTTAATTATTCTACAATTAAAAAAATATTGGTTGCCTAAGTGTAGCCGGCAATTATAACCAATATATCAAGAGCGAGAAATTAATTTTTTATGTTTGTGATCAATCTAATCGAAAAGATTAGAATTATACCTTGGTTGGATCTCTTTTCCTATTTATTTCTTATTTTACTTAATTATTTTAATTTCTTTTTAATCAACTTCCAAAACCCCCTCTTTTTATTTTTATTTTTATTTCTAGTTTCTAAAAATTATTTATTTTTTTATTTTGCCTATTCATTGTAAATCGATACCCTGCTTAACATACACAATTTATTTGTTTTTAGCCAGAAAAGGGATTCATTTCTTAGTGAGTTTGACACCCATCAATACATTAAGAAATAGTTTGCATTCAGCCCTCACGGGCTTAGCTCAGTGGATAAGTGTTACGAACGGATTTTAGGGCCTAGAAGTTTAGGTACCTAAAATGATGTAATTAGTAAGAAATTGATTAATTGAGGTAAGGAATAGAATTAAGAAGTGAAAACAAAGATAGAAAATGAACTATGTAATGAAATTAATTAGAAATGA
>CAOGCB010423022.1:0-11965 GCA_948266635.1 Cnidoscolus chayamansa | reverse complement strand
ATACATAAAATAATATTACTCATCACTCAAGAAGAAAAATCTGGAAAGTAATTTAGCACACTGACCAGTTTCTCTGATCATACTCTCATTAATTTGGCAATGGAAGTGATTCCAACTATTCCATCTGCTACATAATAAAGTAATTAATTTATGCAAACCACGACACCCAACACTTAAACAACAAAGAAACGACGAATTGACGTTACCCCATAGGAGGAGTTCGCGCAAAGAGCTCGGCGGCTGCAGCAGCAGTAGCTTCTGCAGTGGCATGGAGATGTTTGGATTTGAGGTTATAAGAAGGGAGGAAATAAATGGAAAGGCATAACAGGAGAAGTGAAGGAAGAAGGGAAGGCTTTGTGTGGTTCAAAGTGTTCATGTTCAGGGATGGGCGTGCACTGTTGAACGTCGTCCGTGTATATATGCGAGGTCTGTGACATTGCATCTCAAGTTGCCTTTTAGTTTAATGTAAAATGCGACCGGAATTTATAAAAACAGTGCTAGATCCTTCACTAACGCCTTAGCTTCCGCCTACCCTTTGATACATTTATATTTTATTTCATTGTAATGACATGACATGACATGACATCTTCACTTCCAATAAATTAACCAGTGACTCAATTAATCCAGTTCATGTTTCATTTAGCATTTTTCTTGAAATTCTTCCATTGATTTTCAAAATCATTATTATTATTATTATTATTGGGTCCACTTGAAATTTTTTTTATATTTATTATATATATAAAAAAGAATATATATATAATCAAATGATGTAATATAACAATGTTCCTTATACAAGTAGGTATCATATCACACTTAAAAGAAGAGAGATTGAAATTATTCAGCATCAAATATAAAAATATTTGGCTATTATAAAAAAGCTTATATATCAACAACATATTTAGGGGTGCAAATGCACTTTTTCTATATCTCTACCCAGCAAAAACATGCTATAGTATAGATGTCCTTAGAATTTGGTAAATGAGTGCAACAATGAAAAAGATGTAACCATTTTAAATAGCAAAGACTCTTTGTTTTACTAGTTAACCAATGCTTATAAAGAAAAGGTTGCCATTTTTTAAAGTAGGATTTGCAATCGATATCACTTTTAAATTTATATAGATTTCTTTCCAAAATTCTCAAAACTAATATATAAAGACAAGCAAATTTCAATAAACATATATAAACTTATTTAATTAACAATTAAAGCATATTAAAAGTATAGTAAAATTTATCAACTTAAAATTTTATAATAATAATAAATAAATAATATACATAATTATAATAATCAGTTTTTTTTTTCAATAAGTTGATAATAGAAAACATAATTTGTTTATCTTCTTCAATGCTATTTAATATTTAATATTTATTTTAATCTATAATTTAGAAAGAAGATAAATGGTGAAAGGAATATGAATTTCTTTCGAGACAGAATCATATTGTAAGGACTAAATAACTAGCTTTAAATATATATATATATATATATAACAACTTATTGTATCAAGAGCCTGGTTCAAACGGAAACGCTAAATCACCTTTACTGTTTATTTCTTTTCTTTTTTTTCTTCCTTCTTGCAGCATGCCTCTTCCCGCTGTTCTCATGGCGATAGGCTTCCCATCATCTGATCCTCCAGTTGTTTCCAACACCACTCATTGTTTCTAACTTTGCACATCACACAACTATCAAGCTTACTCCCTCAAATTATTTATCATGGCAGCAACAATTTTACACCATCATGTGTGGTTATGGGCTTCAAGGATTTTTGGATGGCTCCTCCACGCAACCATCCCAATATATTACAGTGGAGGATGATTCCATCACTTAAGATCAATTGATCTTTGGAGAACTTTTGGGTACCCTGACACCTACCTTATCCTCTCTTCTTCATAGAATTGATAACTCATGTGATGCTTGGTCTTTATTACATGATACTTATGCCAAACCCAGCAGTGGGCATGTAAAACAAATAAAAAAATCAGATCAAGACTATTGTTTAGGGTTCAAAAGGTGTATCCGAGTATCTCCAGTTCATCAAATCACGAGCTGACCATCTTGCCTTACTAGGAAAGCATATGGATAACGAAGATCTAATTGAAAAAATTCTGGAAGGACTGGATCCAGCATGTAAATCCATCGCAGAGGCAATAGAGGCATGTGACAGTCCCATTACATTTGATGAATTGCACGAGAAGTTGATCAATAGAGAACTCATCGTCCGCTCTGGCCGTACACCTCGCCCGTTCTTAGGGACATGGCAGGGCTACGGTATTCAAGGCCATCAAATTGCCCAGTGCCCACATTATGGCTAGATCATTCAACAAGCAATTCCTAGCACTCACTCATCTGCTCCGCGCACAACCAGCTGGAGGCCTGCTCCACCATCTCAATTTCGGCCATGGTCATCTGCATCTGCCCCATCTTGGCAGCCTTGGCAGCCACGTGCAATGTCGCGGCAGTTGGCCCATCTCCAGCTGACTTATGGTTACTAGACCCTGGGGCGTCACACCATATTACATCAGACTTGGCAAACTTATCCCTTCATTCTCCATACACCGCCTCGTCTATGGAAAAATCATTATCTTTGATTACCATTCATCTTGTTTTACTTTGAGATGATTTAGCTCACTATTAATCATGCTCCGTCCATGATTTCATATTTCATTAAGGCAAGCGAGCGAGCAAGGCAATTACAACTACCCCCATTTCATAATTTCTTAAGGGGGATGATTTGGATGGGAAGTACACAAGCATAAAATACACTAGCTTTATCAATAGTGTCACACCTAGTGTTATTAAAGACAACTTTGGTAACATCATAACTTCATTAAATTGTTTTAGATTATGCATACAACTTGAATTAAGTTGGGCTAGGTGGCGCCCGAGGTAGTAGTTTATGTCTATATGCTAGCTTAACATCGAAGTGTTTAACCTTAAGTTTTTTGCTTATTAATGAATAAGGCACTTTAAATAAGTCTAATAAGTGCAAATACAATTTTCAAATAAGCTATATAAGATTGCCAAAATTTTCAACTAAAAAACTTATCCAGTAAGTTAAAAAGGGCAAAATAGTTAAAGTAATAAGTACACTTTTGTACATGGAAGAAGAATTGTAATTTATAAAAAATGAGTTGAAATAAACATGAAAAAGACTTGAATAACATAAAAGAAAAAAAAACTTAATAGATTGATTTAAAAAAAAAAAAGATAAAGTGATGGTGTTATGTGGAGATGTAAAAAAGCTAAGTAGGTTAATGTCTAATTTTGAAAAGTTTTAAAGGTAAAGTAAATCCTAGCAATCTTTGGTGCTGCCATAAATTATCAACGCCATAAAACTTACTCAGTGAATATGATAAAGACAATGTATAATGAGATCAATAAGCAGAAAAGGCAACATATTACTCATCCCTTTATTGTCTGTTGAAATTGCATCTAAGCTTTTCGCCCTTGACAACCTTCATCAAAACTTGCAAACTATCACTTTTAATTATTATTTTAGGGATTCCATCATACAAAACAACTTCCTAATATCTAAAGAGCGTATACAATAAGTGCAACTAAAGAAAATCATGTTTGGTATTGATTGAAATTTGACAATTGGTAGAGTTGTCATTGATGCTTGAAAAAGGGAAGAAAAAAATTATGTTTTGACAAAAATTGTTGCATTCCGAATTTAGCTTGATCATTAACATATGTTCTTGGTTGTTTTAGGTGCGTAAATAATGTATTTGATGTTTATTAGGGTTAAATTATGATAATGTTTAAAATAAATAAAAAAAAAAGAAATGGAATAGATGTTAGTAATGGCTTAACCAAATAAATATTAATTGAAGGAAGGTGTATGCCTTTTTTTTCAATCTTGGAATGGAAACCAAATATGTTATGCCATGTTTATATGCTTAAATGAAACTATTAAAAGTTGGAAAGCATAATCTTAAAGGGTGTGTAACATGTTACTCAAAAGTGTTAAGGTTGATAAATAAAAAACAGAGAAGTTGTAAGTGTATTAAGGCGCTGAATTTTGGAATGTGTGTTTGTTTGAAATTGTAAATGGTATATAATAACCTTGGTGCCCATATAGTATGCATATAGTATATATATACACCATTGAGTCAAGCTTATGTAGTGGACCAATATCATTTGACTGTTACCCCAATTTTACAATCTCTTTAAATGATAAAAATATTTTAAAATTACTTATTTTACAAATCAAAACTCATAACTACAAAATGATAGAAGGATCTGTTCATCTTGCTTTGATTTACAAAGTTCATTACAAAGCCATGATTTCTGCCTTTGCTTCCAAACACAAAGTTCAAAGTAAAAAGGGAGAAACACTTCTTTTACAAATAAATCTGTAAAGATCTAACATTGTAATTCCTAGTTCTATTCAATGGAAATATATAACCTTGCTAGAAAAATAGATCTTAGAAGTTGTCGATGCTCCAGCAAAAGTTGAGAAAATTACAAAATCAAACGCTGAGTTGAAACAAATAAATCAATATGACGTTGGTCGAGTTGGTTAGAGTTTCAGTAGAAGTCTTAGGATTATTTATGATTCCTCTATAGCTGGAACCATAAATATTGATTTAACTAAATTTTCAAAACTATCTTATGTTATAAATTTGCCTTTTAAAAATGAAGAAAGTTCTTCAATTACAAATTCTCCATTCAAACTAAAATTTTCTACTTCTGATTTACCAAGTACCTCTTTATAAAATTTAAATTACTCTTCAAATGTCCCTCATTCAGTTTATACTGATTTACAAAAAGAAACTAAGTCTCAACCAACCTCACCTACTTTTTTAGCCATCATATAAAACGTTCAACATAAATTAAATGGGATTGAAAAAGAATTTAAAGTTGATAGTCATTTTTTACATGATTATTTTTATGCAAAACATAATACAAAAAAGAGAAATTGGTTTTTTAAACATTTCTGACAAGTCATAAAATATATATAAACAAAGATTTATGAATTCATGCACCAACACAGAGTTCATATGTTATTTTTTGATTGGTTTGAAATGTATGCTTCTAAAAACAACATTTCATATCCATTTTCAAAAACTGCATATCCTATTACAATCAGAAACAAAACTCTAGAATGGGAAATGTCTAATGGGAGAACAATTCAATCTGAATATCCTCCTTTTAAAAAAATTAAGATTTCTTATTCAGATCAATTTGTAGATGCAGCCCCTTACAAAAAAATACAAGAAGATGACTCTACAAATATAAAAAGTATTATTCAACAGAATAATTTTATAAATGCTCATTTGCATACCATAGGTAAGCAATTACAAAAAATAGTACAATTACAAAAACATTCAAACACCTCTTCTTCTCCTGTAGAGAAACCAAATACCAAAATCAAGCTGGATAAACTTAAAACTCTAATCTTCAAACCCTTTCAAGTATCTAAAAGTAGCCAATAGGAACTATAAAACAACTCTCAATTTGAGTTTGTCAAAGCATTAAAAAACTTGCAACTTAGATTAGAAGCATCCACCTCTAACCTAGTAGCACCAGAAACACCTCAAACCTCTCAAAGAAGCATTAACATGATAGAACAAACTTGAGATTCTAAAATACAAAACTCTCTAAAATAGTCACAAGAAAATTTACAAATCAACAGACTAAATTGGAATCCACCTCTTCTGTTGACAGCTCTAGACATTGGATTGAAAAATAGACATATTTTGCTTACATAGTCTAAATTTCAAGCTTTAATTGTCTATGTATGGAACATAGATGGTATGCCTAAATATAATATTTTAAATCTGCTCCAACATATGACGATGGTAGCCAATGCCTACAAAACTCAAACTGGAACCCCATACAAAGCTATTGTTGAACTCCTCATTGCAGGATTCTCAGGATAGCTCAAAGGGTAGTGGGATTACCATCTCACAAGTCAATAATAGTATGAGATTCTAGATTCCATACAAACCCTAGAAGATGGTATGCCTCTTCTAGATGAATATGCTCAGCCCATCCAAGATGCAGTTGTAACATTGATTATAACTATATCTCCACACTTTGTAGGAGATCCCTAGCATCTTAAAGGAAAAAAAATGCTAAACTCCTTTCAAATCTTAGATTTAACAAACTTAGTGATTTCTAATAGTACAAAAATACTTTTTCTAACTAGGGTAATTGTTGTCTTAAGTGTAAATGACCAAGAGGGGGTGAATTGATCACTTTTTACTTTTCTCAAATTTTCAACTTATTATTTTAAACTTCTAGTGAAAAATTATGGCTAAATGCTTTCACGATGCTATCTAGTAAGATCAAGAAAAGATATGTTGGTTTTCTTAAGACTATAGAATACAAAATTAGCTAGCTAAATTTTTTCTTATGTATGAAGTTACTATTCACATTACTGTTCACACTAGAACTAGTCAAGTATTATGGTTTGCTAATTTTAAAAGACACCTCAATGAAAGTTCAATTGCAATAGTCTAAACGTCAACAACATTTAGTAAATAAGTTCAAGACAAGTTAAAGAACAATCAATTATAAGATAGTAAGGAATAGAGAAATCAAACACTGAAATTTATAGTGGTTTGACTCAATAACCTACATCCACTCTTCTCAAGCTTCCTCTTGAGACTTCCAATCCATTATTCATCTCTTTTACCAGGTAAGACATAAACCAATTACACTTCGCCAAGCTTTTTAGGTGCTTAGTGAACTTTTACAAAATTGATGTACCCTCAAACTTCCTTAAGCTTTCAAGGTGCTTAAAACCTCTTCCAAGTGATGTACTCTCACTTAGATTAGCTTCAAGTTGAATTAAAATTTTAGAAAGAATCACTCTCTTACAATATATTACAATTGAACACTAAAAGAAGAGAGAGAAGATTTGCCAATGAAGCTCAAAAATTGAAGGTTAATGAAAGCTAAAATCAATGCTCTTTAATTACTCAAGAATGTCTCTCTTTCATTACCTTAAAATGAAGAATACATGCTTATATAGGTGGGTTTGATGTCTAAAACTTTCAGCACGAAAGAACAACCAACAACTAGTTTTCTAGCTATTGCAACATTGGAGTCTATGCTACCAAAGTTCTATCAGACTCACACTAAAGTTAGCTTGCTAAAAATATTTTTAATCGGAAAGTAGTTAGCTAATTTTGAAAACATAGCATGCTAATTTTAAAAGTAGTTCGCTAATTTTATTTATCTATCAAGACTTAAGAAGACTGATTCTAAAATTAGTTAGCTAATTTTAATACTTTGAGTAAAAATTAGGTATCTAATTTTAGTAATTTTCAAACTTGATTTTTCTTGACTTGTGAAACATGCTCCAAAAATATTTTTATGCATTTTGAGACTTCATTGGCAATTCTAAATGTCACTTCTCTTACATTGCTTTTTCTATGATTGAATGTCTTCACTTTGTCTTTGCTTTGTTCTTGTTGATATACTCTTTCCTTTTTCTCTTGATTTGCTTTCACTATGTGATCTGAAATGCTTGAAAGTTTGTTAGTACATCCAATTTTTGTTATCATCAAAACAGGTTTTCTCCTTATGGGGTCAACAATCTCCCCCTTTTTGATAATGACAAAACTTAATGCTTAAAAAAATCTATAGCATTATCATGTATATTTAATCATTAAAAAATTCTTACTTAGGCAAAGAAAGATAGAATGCTCCTCCTAAGTTTATGCCAGGATATTAGACTCCCCCTGAAGCACGTATCATGTTTCACTTGTAGTCTGATCAGTTTTGTTACTAAAAAAAGATCAATTAGAGCATTCATATATAAGTGTAGATCATCAATATTTATATACAGTATTAAATCATAATCATCAAAACTACATTTCATTCTTATCCATCCTGCAATTCACAATCATTAATTTTACTACAGTACACATGTTTATGGTTTCAACAATTTATATTTATCATTTTTAACAAGCTCATAGCAAACTTAAACAATAAACTTTAAATACTTCAATAGAAAATTGTTCACAGCATTCATCATCTTAATACATAATACTAATATAGCAACCTAGTTCCTAATTCATAAACTACTTGTTCGGAGCATATTCTCCCCTTTTTTGTCAATCATCAAAAAGGATTAGGGGTAAGAACTTATAAAAAGCACAGCATAGAACCTAAAAATTCTAAGTTGAAAAATAGCTTCATAGATTAAAGGGCTTTCAGAGGTCTCAGAGGATGAACTAGTTACCTTCCCATAATTTAGTTCATGTTCTTCTTCATTTTTGGGTTCATCCTGAATGTCATCTTTTTGAGATACTTTATGAATCATATTTTAAGTCTTCTTCTTTATTTGATGCAGAGGTATCCTCCCGTTCTTTCTCTTATGGTGCTAGAATGGTTTTCTCATCAAGCAATTGATCTATCTTTGCTTCAATTTTTCTTATCTGTATCAGAAGATCTTCATTTGCTTGATTCTTCATTTTTTAAAGCCTTGGTTTGTAGTCTAATGGCTATCTTCAAGGATTCCATAACCATAGTGGTTGTGCTCTGGATATTTTCTATCATTTCTAAATTTTTGTCAAGCATTGTTTCTTCTAACTTCTCCTTCCCTTTAGCATTCTCTTCTTCTTTCCTTTCACTTTCACTATCAGAATCTACCATTGTGAACCCCTCCCCTGAGATGCAACATGCTTTAGGATGCTGCATATGAATATGGGATGGATGCACATGAAATGTGTGTGAGTCACCACCTGGTTTAATTATTTTAGGGTAAACTAGGAAAACCCTATGACTCCAATTTTTAATTAATCAACCTAATTTAATTAGATTAATTAGCCCAAATGGATTAAAGCAAGTCTTAGAACTATAGGTGGATCCCGAGACCATGTCATGCATTTAAATAACTAATTTTAAATGTATGTAAAATGCAGGATAAAATGATATAAATAATTATGAAATGTCATGAATGATGCTAAATGTGGTGATGATGACTTGTTGTTTAGGGCTTATTCCCAAATATGCCTACGTACCCTTTTAGGGGATAAAAGTCAATGTAGTTCGGAAATGCCTTTTTGAAAGGGCTTTGATTTTGGGTACTTAGTACCAAAATGGGTTTTGGGCTTTTTGTTGCCAAAATGGGTTTTTTGGGCACTTGGTGCGTAAATGTGATTTTGGGTTTTTTTGTTGCCAAATTGGGTTGTTGTGCTTTTTGTTGCCAAAATGGGTTTTTGGGCACTTGGTGCCAAATTAGTTTTTTGCACCTTTAGGGCTTGATTGTGATTTTGGGCCTTTGGGCTTAATGATGGATTTTGGGCCTTTGGGTCAAATTGGGAGTTTTGGCCCTTTGGGCCAAATCAGTAATTTTATGGGCCTTTGGGCCAAATATGGTTTTATCGGGCCTTTGGGCCAAATCTGAAATTATTGGGCCTTTTGGGCCAGCTAAATGAACTTTGGGCTTTTTAAGCCAAATGGGTGAGTTTTGGACCTTATGGGCCTGATCTGATCTCATGGGCCATTTTGGGCTAGATCTGATGTCATTGGACCATTTTTAGGCCTTTTTAGGCTTATGTGATGAATTCTGGGCTTTTGAGCCAAATATGGATTTTTTAGCCTCTTTGAGCCAAATCTAATCTTATTTGGGCATTTCTTAGGGTCGGATTTGATCTCGTGGGCTTTTTATAGCAGATCTGATCTGCTGAAGCCTTTTGTACCAAATTAGATATCATTGATAAAAAACAAATCAAAATTTAGGTAATTTATTGCCAATATGATGCAATGTAGGCGTTATGACCACAAATATGGATTAATTGGATCATTTTAAGCCACTTTATGTGATTTATGGGTAATATGCCATAATTATTTATTAATTTGGCATTTGTGGCCCACAAATCTAGATCTAGCATTTGATGCAATAATAAATGAGATTTAGGACAATTTGGTGCCAAAAATATTGAGATTTAGGCTTCATGGCCACAATTATGGGTTAATAGGGCTATTTTTGCCATTTTATTTGGATCCAGCATAAACACCTCGATTATTGATTAATCGGACGTTTTTAGCTTAGATCTACAAAATCGAAGCAAATATGAATTGATGATTATGCTTTAGAGAGTGTGGAGTAGAAGAGAATTAATGCATGTAATGCTTAAATTTAAAAGATAGAGTTTAGGAGGAGTGTACCTGGTTTGGGAGTCTACCACTGTGGAGCTTCAACTTTGTAGAATTAATTAATTTTTAGCAATTAGGTGACCACAAATCAAATAAAAATGCAACAGTTTATGCACTAGGGAAACCAGTAAAAAATTGCAAGGAGCAAGGAGGGAGAGTGATCGCTGAAAATTCAAAGCAGGGCCCCGAGAATGGAGCTGGAGGCTGCTTTTTATAGGCAAAAATGTGTTTCCGACGGCCTGGGGCGCCATTTTGGCGGCCTCAGGTGACGATGTTCGGTATTTTCTTCCCTTTTTTCTGTTTTTCGAGAGTTTTATACTTCCAAAAATTATTCTGAGGACATCTTTGGGTCCCTTATGATTTTTCGGACATTTCTAGTACTACTTTGGTATAGTTCCGGGACATTTTTTTGAAAGAGCTCTGATCTAGTCGGACTGTTTGCAGTCCGGACAAATTGACTTTATGAACCTCAAAATTCAAGTATTCACAGTTGCCCCCCACTGGCAACCATAAAAATGATTTATGGGAGCCAGTGGTTGTCTGAATCGCGAATTTTGAGTTCAAGGGTCTGGACCCGCGTTTTGTCATTTTCCGAACTGCTTTTACTTTCATTTAATCAGTAAAACAGTGCAATGCATGTATGGATGCCGGATTTTTTTGGATACTTAGTACCAAAATTGGGAAGTTCTGGGCCCTTGAGGACAAATGGATTTTTTGGGCCTTTGAGGCCGAATTGATTTGTCGGGCCTTTGAGGCCAAATTGATTTTTTGGGTACTTAGTACCAAAAATTATTTCATTGGGTATTTGGTGCCTAAATTGATTTTTTTTGGGCCTTTGAGGCCAAATTGATTTTTTTGGGCCCTTAGGGCCAAATTGATTTTCTTTTTCGGGCCTTTGAGGCCAAAATGGTTTTTTCGGGCCCTTGGGGCCAAATTGATTTTTCAGGCCCTTGGGGCCAAATTGATTTTTCGGGCCTTTGAGGCAAATTGATTTTTCTGGGGCCCTTGGGGCCAAATTGATTTTTTAGGCCTTTGAGGCCAAATTGATTTTTTTCGGGCCTTGGAGGCCAATGGATTTCTTTGGGCCTTTGAGAACAAATTGATTTTTTGGGCCCTTAGGGCCTAATTGATTTCTCTGGCCCTTGGGGTCAATTTGATTTTTTGGGTACTTAGTATCAAAATTGTTTCTTTGGGCACTTGGTGCCTAAATGGATTTTTTTGGGCTTTGAGGCCAAATTGATTTTTTTGGGCCCTTGGGGCCAAATTTGATTTTTTTTGGGTACTTAGTACCAAAATTGTTTCTTTGGGCACTTGGTGCCTAAATGGATTTTTCTGGGCGTTTGAGGCCAAATTAATTTTTTTTAAGCCCTTGGGGCCAAATTGATTTTTTTTGGGCCCTTGGGGCCAAATTTGATTTTTGGGCGCTTGGGGCCAAATTGATCTTTCTTATACAAGAATAAATCCCCCCTTTTTTTAGGCATAATATGCACAGTTTGACCAAAAGTCTTTTGATGGTAGAGAAGATCAACATGGGAAGGTATGGTGTCTCCAATTGCTACATTTAGGGGAATAGTTATTGACTATGATTTTATGCGGGCCTGTATGAGACTTTGGGACCTGAGGCTCATGTTTTTTGGTTCGGAGTCATGATGGAGGTGATGTGCCCCCTCTTTGAGGAGGTTCTGCATAATTTTAGGGTACTCCCGAATGCCACTTTGGTCAGGCATGAGGTCAAAATTGGGTATGTTTGATGGTGTGTTTCAATTTGGCTGGCCACAAGCTAGGGCTATGATTGTTGATGATCATAAGGCAATTTCTGCTGCCGTGAACTGGTGAGTTCTTTGAAGCTTAATC
>CAOGCB010423001.1:0-19925 GCA_948266635.1 Cnidoscolus chayamansa | reverse complement strand
TTGTTGTTGTTGTTGTTGTTGTTGTTGTTGTTGTTGTTGTTGTTGTTGTTGTTGTTGTTGTTGTTGTTGTTGTTGTTGTTGTTGTTGTTGTTGTTGTTGTTGTTGTTGTTGTTGTTGTTGTTGTTGTTGTTGTTGTAAAATATTATTGGCCCTAATATGTTTACGTGAGATACGAGATTAGTATAAGGATATGTCATGCCATATATAGATTATTAGTACTACTTACATATTCATATGGATTTTTGGGGCTACAGTAAAATGCCTCACGTGGACTCCCTCCACCGATATGTTGGCTGCAACCCTATCATTTTGGTACTTGTGCCCTATATATTCTTGGCTTTAGCCCTATAGTTTTCCTTATATAGCTGTTGATCCTACTAATAGGTGTAGGGGCCATAAAGGTTAAAGAATGAAATGTAATATTATGATTGCTTTTTGCATACATCTATTGAAATGATATGTTATGAATTAAAATGACTTGACACAAAATGATATGTAATGACACAATATGGAATGAATCGATAATCGATATGAATTGAATAGTCATGTTATACTATGACGTGCAATGACATGATATGACATGACATAACATTATATGAATTGGTACTACATAATATGATACATAGCGATATGAACAAATCCCTGACAAAAAGTATTGAAAATAAGAGAAATATTATATTAGCAATATATGCTTATTTTCTTATGTTAACATGTTCATGATAATATAGTTGACACGAGAGACATGGATAATATGTGAAATATAAATAAGATATTATAGAGTGATATGTTGTTGTATGGCACAAAATGACTTTGTACAATATAATATGATAACTCATAGTACCATTTCATACGAAAAGCATAGGTTATAAGATGACATGAATCATATGGTATTATGTGACATTGAATGACTTTGTATCACATAATATGACACAATATAGTATCATTTGACATGCAATATATATGTTATGAGATGATATGATAGAGCATGATTGTATGATGACACAGAGTTCATCATAGGCTAGGCAGGATGAAGCACATAAAAGGTTACAGTTTTCTACTATGTTCTTATGAGTATATATGCATGTTGTTTGATAAATGTAAAACTTATGTGGTAACTGAACATCACATGATAAAATATGCAAGTCATAGTATGAAACTTAGGATATGAAATGAAATTTACACACAAATAAAACAATATGATATACACACATCATGATACATAGATATACGACTTAATGCACAAGTTATATTATAGTATACACAAGTTATACTATAGTATACACAAGTTATACTATAGTATACGCATGATATGCTATGATATACACTAAATAACACATGATAAAATACATGTGGATTGATTTAGTATGTACACTCTATATGTGTAATATGATATAATAGACATACAAAATGATACTATAGATACATGATGACAAATAATAGATATTTGACTCCACTGTGTATGTGTTTCAAAATATACTTAGTAAGCTATAAAACACACTAAACATGATATGACATAATATGGTATACATGATATGACATAATTCTCAAATGGTAGATGTATTATATCTATGGTATGACATAATTAACACGATAGGAAATTATATATATCAAACATGATGTATACTAAATAAAAATGGTAGGCCAAATAACATGAAAAGTAATTGCATGAGACAATATAACAGACTTCCAAAAAATTCAAAAGAATCATAGGTTGTCAATACTCATAAATATATAATCACATATTTGAGAGATAAAATAATAGACTTATGACGTACGATGATATATCCGTATGATATTAAATTGACAATTAAATTTAATATAAGACGCAATATTTTCATATGGAACATGTTATAAGTTACATGCATATAAAATAATAAAAATAATTGTTAAAAGACTATAATAATAATGAAAAATAATATGAAGTATATGATTGATGGAGATTCTGGATACGGGATCCTTGTATGTGTGGAAAAAATGTTAGACACCCCACATCGGCCAAGAATGGGCAGATGGATTTAACATTGTGCTATTTTGATAAAATCATCTCAACAATAGGAGTTTAATTTATGATATTGGTTTCTCGGTATTTAATTAAAAATGAACAAAGAATATTTATCTTAAGGAACTCGTTAATGTCTCACTTCACAGAGCCTAGGTACAAACATAAGTAATTCAACCCTAATTGAATCTTGACTCTATTTATTTTGTTTTATTTTGAAAACATTTTGAAAATTTTTGTGAAATTTTTTTTACAATATTTTCTAAGCTGTAACCACAAGCCTAGAGATTACGATGAATAGTGGAAAGCTCGGCCTCATTTGTGCTTATGGGCTAGGCTTGCTATTGGATCTATGGGTAGCTTGTTCTGATTTTCTTATTTTATTATATCTTGAGGTCAGGCCTGGATTATTAAAAATTCATTTTGATCTTTTCAATTTTGTTTATAAATTAATTTCAAATTTCAAATTAAAACTCTATTTAAAATAAGAAAATCAAAATCAAAATAATTTTAAATTTTTAGATTAAATAAAAAAAATCCAAAATAAGAATAATTTTTTTAATTTTTCATCAAAAAAAATTCAAACTTCTGTATAAGAAAGTTATATTTAAATCCAAGTAAGCTTACATTAAAATTTCCAAAAAAAAAAAAAAAAAGGGCTAAGAATGGACTAAATAACATACTGCTTATGAACTTAAAAATAATAATTAAAAGAAATATTTTTTATTTCCAGATACATAAATTATTGTATAAATTCATCTGTTTGAGACAATTTATGAAAAGCACTATGGACTATGGAGAGAATGTAGAGAGAAACAGAGTAGGAAGAGCTAAAAACAAAAAGAAAAACAGGCACTTTGCTACTTTTTCATATTTCGAGTTAAATTAGAGAGGGAAAAAAAATGCTTTACTACCACGTAATGAATTACAAATTACAAAAAGAGAGAAAAATACTGTACATAAGAATGAGAATTGCAGCGCAAGGAATGGGATTGGGATGTTTTGGAATGATTACCAACTCCCCACACAAAAAGGGGTAGCTGAGAACTAAAATTGAGAAATCATTCCAAAACATTTACAAAGTGGTGTTTGCCTAATAAATCCTAACTGCAGCTTTCCCAGATCACATTTTTTTCAAAAAAAAAAAAAACAAATATACTTCACTTCACCTATCCCACATAGCCTGGTATATAGTTGGTCTATGCTTCAACCAATGGACCATCTCCCTGTCTACACTAGTATTGCTCAATACAGCATCCAGCATTGGGCTCCCAATAACTTTTGGAGAACTCTTGAATGACCATATTTGGTCCTTGGGCCATGGCTTCTGTGGGTATTTTTCCTGTAATTACCACAGTACCATATAAGCAACCATCCTTAATCAATTATCTAACAGAAAAATTATAAAAAATAAAAATAAAAAAAAAAAAAAGGAAAGGAGAAATAAAACAAGCTTCAGTTAATCTCAACAACTCCTCTAAGCTCGTCTTAGGCACCCTACAATTTCAAAACATAAAGACTTACCATCCTTTCCAGCAAAAGCTTCACAGTCTTGGGACCATAAATGCGCTGCTGTGATGGCTTCTGAACCTTGGCATAGCAGGAACCAATTTCAGGTAACGACAAGCAGCCCCGACTTGCCTTAGCCAGGCTACAGTCTGGTTCACCATTAGTCTGTACATGCCAATATATCAACTGTCCCAAACAATAATTTTCACCATATGTCTTCCGATATTCATGGATACCTGGTCCCAACTTATCAGCATACTTGGGACCCAAGTCCAGCGGACTAATGTGAACCGGTGGAGAAGTAAATGTTTCATACTCCTGCAAGAAAACATGAAGTTATTCCAAGATCAAATGAACACATGGCAGCGCTGAAAAGAATAGTTCCAAGGCAGATGATGCCTATAAAATCTGTTGAAGGACCAGTAGCAAAATGACTCACCTGAACTCTAAAGAAACATCTTGTATAAGCATAAACATGGATCAAGTCTGCTGCAGCATCATGACGGCACTTGTATGTACATGGAAGACTCCGGACTTCATCCCTCAACCTGCACAAAAGAGATTCAATTTCCATAAAATTCGTTTTACCAAAAGCATAAATAATAATCAATTAAGTGAAGATCTGTAGGTTGCTCACCACAACAATGACTTCTGAAGTTCTTTCTGAATGTTATCAGATTCTGATAAATCGCGCGCCTGAATCTTGGACTTGAGATCATTAAGCATGTCAGTTTCCACATGAGGAGCCATGCACTGAATGAGCTCCTCAACAAGTGATCCCTCCCCTTTCCAGATGAAAGAAATAGTTTCCTCAGGACTTAGCCTCACCAATGGTGGTGGAGCTTTCTTTGGGTCACCAAATACACATCTCATCACATACCTCACCTATGCACAACATTTATATCAACAACCAGTTAATGAATTTTCCTTAATTGAAGACATCCAGAATAAACATAGTTAATCACCAAATATCACGAATAAAGACAAATAATCATTATTTCAGAGTTTATGACTTCAGAAGTAGAACTATTATTGTAGGCAAAGTCTCAAGACTGAAATTTGTATGAAATCTTAATGGCTTAAGATATTATCATGGCGAGGCTCACACATGAAAGGTGAACATCATAGCACATAGGAAGTATGTATTCTCTCATATCAAGTTATAGAGAGATAGGACCAACCTTGTCAAGAGTTACTGCTAAATTTTGAAGCCTCTGGTTATAAACACCTTCAGCCTGCCTCATACAGAAACATGCAAGATGAGCATACAGAAGTAACAGGAATCATAACTCCTCACACTTTATGGGTAAATCCTCAGACACAAGCAATTACCTGAACCTCTGCATCACTTCTTTCCACCTCAAGACAAATATCTGAGAAATATTTCCTTTTCTCTTCCAAATTGTGCCTTAGAATTTCCTCAGGAAGCTTTGTTCTCTCCAGATTTATGAACCTCACCTTCATAATAAGATTGGATGAGTCAGGAAAATGAAATGAACAAAAGAGTAGTGCAAAAAAAAATCTTTCAGAAAGGGTAATCACAAATCTTAAAAAATGGCAGCATAGACACACCAGACGAGCAGAATACGCAACCACCCAATCTGGCAACCCACCAAGCAAACAACTGCCTAAACCAGCTCTCCCCAAGTCAAGATAATCTTCTTCAGATACAGAATTCAGTTCACAAGCTTCAAGCATCAAATGATGTCGATCCAGTATGGCATGCCACTCCTTCAACACCTGATAGACAGTCATATCCAGTTAGCAAAAATAAAATCATTTTGAGAAATTGAAATCCTACTAGCTGCAACCTCCACATAAAATTTTAAGGTCCAAGTACCAGGAAAAAAAGGGGAAAAAAGGAGCAAAGAAAATTCTCTGTAATCTTGTACCTTCTGGAATGCCCCTTCACCTGTCAGATTTAAGTAGCTGCCACGGCAGACTTGACTACCGCACAAACAAACAGATGCTTCATATTCTTCCTTACTCTACAATTTGAGGAGCAATCATCAATTGAAATAGAAATATATTATTTTGTGTAAACAAGACTGAGGCAAAAGACAAGCACCTCTGTCACAGAATTGTAATCAAATGTGATCTCCTCGCCATACTGAATTCCTCGTACAGTGTAAATTCCAATCTGGTATTGACCATCTACAGCAGTAACTCTGCATTCAAGAAATTTAGCATGCTGAATGACCAAAACTTTGCAATCATTGAGCCCTACTACAAGACCATTAAGTGCAGATCTTGCCACTAATTCCCATTGGATCAAGGGGAAACTTCAAATCATTCAAAACAAAAATGTGCAGAACAAGATGCAGGATTTCTAATGCTTAAGAAACAATAATTTGAAGTAAAATATCTGATAAACAGGCAGAAATTTTAGTTAGATACCAGACCTTGAAAAAGCTAAATTCATTCAGAAAGCAAGTTATCTGATATCTTAATCCAGGCAGGTTAACTGAGAAACAATATATGAAGAAAAAACATCTGATAAACAAACAGACAGCTTTCAGAAAGAAGCAATCTTCTATCATACCCCAGACACAGACGGTGACCCCAAACACCAAACAGACATGTCAAACAGGGTTTAGACCAATGAGTCAATGACCAACAACAAACCAGACTTTTATGAATTAATGCCAACAGTAGAATAGTGTACAGGGGAATAGAATAGAGTAAACAAGAAGAACAGAGAGAAATTACCAGACTTTCCTGAAAAACTAAATTCATTCAGAAAGGAAGTTATCTGATATCATAATACAGGCAGGTTCACTGAGAAACAATAATCTGAAAGTCAAAACATCTGACAAACAAAGAGACAGAAATTTGATTTGATGCCAGACCTTCCTGAAAAACTAAATTTATTCAGAACGAAGCAATCCATTGTCATACTCTGAGAAAGGTGTTGACTCCAAATAACAAACATGACAAACAGGGTTTAGATCAACGAGTCAATGACCAACTATAGAACCAGGCTTACGTGAATAAATTTCAAAAGTAAATATGACACAACAGGAGAATAGAATAGAGACAAACAAGAAGAAAAAAAGAGCAAAACAAAAGGCTCCTAAATTGGAGAAATATGTAAATACTACCATCAAGGAAATTAATTCATTCAACAAATAACACATTGCTTGTTGTTGCAAGTTTCCTGCAGTTAAAAGCTTAAAGAATTATCTAATTCCTGCAAAGCAACATCATCCAAAGCTCCATTATATTTCCAATTTCGCTATAGCTCCATGCACTTGCAGGTACAAAAGGCATGTTAACCATAATAATTGGCAAAGTCTAGACACTGCTTTACTAATTGTTTTACATGCACTAAACATAGCACAAGATAAAAACTCACTTCGCTTCACAGTTAGGTCTGCATGAGTGACAAATTCGACTTGCATAGTTTGCCTTGTGCATGGCATCAACCACCACCAAATCATAGCCATCAGCATCACCCTGTCAGATTACAATAAATAAGGCCAAAATGTAAAGAAACAAAGTGACAAACCTACATCATCAGCTCAGATGTAAAGAACCTTAGGCCTCTCAAGATAAATGTTGTAAAATTCTGGAGCAGGATCTTTATTATCTTTCTGTAAGGATCGGATGCCATCTTGCTTCTCAAACCATTTCCAAGCAGGATAAACCTATTAGAGTTGATTTTGAAGTAGCAAACAAAAAAGGTACAATATTTAGCAAATTAAGACTTGAGAACTTTGTAACCAAGAAAACCAGCGACAAACATAAGCAAAAAAATTAAACAAAAAATGGTCATCACCTAACTTCACATCTTTGCCAATACACATTTTAATACCAGCACCAGCTGTTTTGTTTTAATTTAGTATTTCCCACAATTTTATACGAACATTTTGCAAGTTAAAATAAAACCCACTTCTGACTTAACGTTCCAGGTTAAAATTTTCCATGCTACTTCACTCGAAAGTGCAGGATCAACTGATCAAGCATCAGTAAGTACCTTTTTTACTGCTTACTTTACCAAATACCAAATATGGTCTTCTCAAAAGACATAATGCGCAGACAAAAATGACCACCTGAGATTAACACCTATGGTGACAATCACATGATGTGTAGACATTTACACAACAAATTCTTGTTTGTATTTGTTTTCTTTTTCCTTTTACTTTTTATGTTTTACATGAGGATTGGAGATGGGGTATGGGAAGCAACAGACACAGCACATTCACTTATCCAATCAGATGGGAAGTAGACATATCCTGAACATATGATAAAAATATAAACTTTATAGAGCATTTCTCCATTATAAATTCTTCTAATAATCCCTCGAATACTTTGCATCCATACCTCTCCCAAGAACTCCACAACAAAATCATCTTCTCCAAAACCACCTTGTTTGTTGCAAACAACTCCAAGCCCCTAAAAATAAAAGATGCATATTGCAGACAGAAATATCAGAATCCTGAAACAAGGAATGGGTCAAAGAAACAGTAGCAAACCCATACAATATGTGGATGATGCTCAATACCTTCCTGTATGCGACATAATTGTCATCAGGACGGCTACCTATGGCCTTGAGGATGCCCTGACACAATTTCATTGTTCGCACATCACAGTCCTCCTCAGCAGCTTTTTCAATTTCTTCAACAACAGGCCGTAAAGGATACATCATTGGGGTGTTCCCAGAGCCAGTAAAGTTTCTCACTTGCTTATTTAGAGTTTGAAGAAGCATGTCTTCAATAAACAAATGCTTCTCGGACAAAGGCCAATCTAATTCCTCAGGCATTGAATCAAGTAAAAGATTATGGGTATAAGGATCAATTCCATAAACTTCCTGTTCTATGACCTCATCACCAAGCTGTTTCCTAGGTTTATACTCCTTGACTTCAGGAAGCTCCATATCCAATTCCTCAGTGCCATTTCTCTGTGCATCTAGCTTCTCAGCAAAATCATCCGGCAACGAAACACACATCTTCCTTTGAACATCCTCCTCATCTGCTACAATAACATATTGATCTACAACTTCATATTTCCTAGTGACAGGAGGAACCAGACTTACTTTTGTCATACGAGCACCCCATTCACGATCGTCTGCTATGGAATCTAAACCCTCATCTTCCATAAAGAATCCATCCCTTATGGACTCCATACTTCGAGCTTCTGATCGGAAATCCAAGTCACTTTCTGTATATGAGGCAGTACTTCCACTATCACTCTGCCCATCTTCCGAGGACTTGTCAAATTCATCAGAAGTTTCACTTCCTGAATCCAGAGATTTCCTGTTCAATTTTGATAAGCGTCTTCTTATTTCCCGATCAGATGCATATTCTCCATAATAACCACTACCATTTGAAAAGGCAGTGCTATTACTCCTATTAGTGTTCTTCTTTTCCATGATTAACTTCTTTTTATATTTCATGGGAGTATAACCTAGCCCTGCAGACAAATCATCTTTCCATGACTTCATTAGTTCATCTCTTTCATAAGAAAACTTAGAACTACCTTCCAAACGTGAGGCAAGTTTGAGAAATAATGTAATGATGTGATTCATGTCTCCAGCACCCCGATTCTTTGCTCTGCATAATGTTTACAAGTAATAATTTGAACAAAGTGAATAAGTCTTGGTAAATAATATTAAATGAGAAAGTAAACAAAGCACAACATAAAATACGTAGGGGTTATTACAAAAAGTACCTTATAGTTTTGCGTATTTTTCAAATCAGTATCTGAGTTTAATTTTGTGACAAAAAGGATCATGTGCTCTTTTGCCATTGTTAAATTTGATGATGTTGCATTAAATATTTAATTAAAAATAAGAAAAATTACAAAATAAATGCCTTGTAGTTTCATGGCTTTTTTCATAGTGCCGAAGGTTGATTCTGTGAAGAGAATTAACCCTATTTCTTTTTGTTTTTAGCAAAGCAAGACTTTCCTATTAATCTCGTTAAACTTTTATGACAATGCATTGAATATTTAATAAAGAGAAAATGAAAAGTGGTCCAATTCAGGCTATTCTAATTACTATGATATCTAAGTTGTTGATGCTCCTAAGCTCATTCAAGAGGTGGAATACTATGTGCCATGTGTCCTAAGATTTTTTATTACTAGTTAAATCTCTCTCATCTTTTTTTTTTCTAATGTATTGTTGTCATTGTCTCCAATATTGTCTTTTTGATGGTTGTGGATTATCGTTTTGAGGGTTCAGAAGCTGTTGATATTAGAGTGAATGAATAATAATTAAAGGGAACATTTATAGTAGGGGTAATTCACTTGTTCCTCCCATTTTTATTATATTTTTAATTTTTATTTTAAGTTGAATCTACTTGTTCCCTCTCCCCCCCCCCTCCCCCACCCCCACCCCCACCCCCACCCTGCTTCTTCTATGTAAATCCTATAATACACTGGCAACAATCTGTGTTTCCATTTTCGTGTGTGTTGTGCGCACATATATACAAAACTTACTTAATTGCATCTCTGCACATTCGACTGATATCCTCCTTGACAGACCTTAAACCATGACCAATATAATAACCATTTTTCATTCGATCTTCAATTTCTGCCACCTGATTAAGGAACAGATACAAATGAATAAGAACTTGAGAAAATACATAGCACTAGACATTTCCATAAAATTTTTAATTATTAACTGTACCTTGGGAACAAAGAACTCGAAGGTATTTTCCTTCATGATGTCCTTCAAACCTGAAGCAAGAAACCCCTCCATCCTCCTATAGCCACTTTCAGATTTCTTGATGGCCCATCGCCTCATACGGGCATCCCTAGATAAAATAGATGATGACTTTCTAGCATCAAACAACTTTGAGCGCTTATACAAACTCCGTCGGAATAATTGATTCGCCGAGTCCCTCTTATTCACACTGTTAAAATACTCTTTTAGTTCACCAAAATCATCAGCATCACAACCCAGATCCTTTGTTCTGGAAAATGTAGGAGTTCTCTCACTGATCTGTTTAAGACTCCTTAGTTTAGAATGTGAGTCCTCAGAGATATCAGTACCACGTGAACCACGAGTCCTGATCCAGATCACATCAGGAAATTTAAGGGGCAACTCCTTTAGCTGGCTGCAACCTCTAATATCTAGAGAAGATAAACAAGGGAAAGAGCGAAGAATATCTTCAACCAAGCCTGAAGTAATATTTGTGCAACCCAACAGCACCATTGAATTTATCCTTTCTTTGTTATAACCATTCTGCAAAAAAAAAAAAAAAAAAAAAAAAAAAAAAAAAAAAAGAAAAAGAAAGAAAGAAAAGAAAAGTTTAACTCAAAGAAATTAAAAAAAACCTGGCCATAGCTTCTAAAGTCAAACACGTAAGACACTTACCATGATGTTCCAAATAACTGAGTCAGTGCAGTTAGGACCTAAATGTGAGAGATCAACTTGTCTTGAGATATCCTTGTAAAATCGGGCGGCAGCCCTCCAGTGCTTACAAGTCAAGGAAGCAAAGAGAAGAGACTTCATGTCAGATCTCAGAAAATGAAAGACTCGTGCCAGCATATGACCATCCAACAAACCCCAGCTTCCCAACTCAATTTCTGCAGGTGTGTTGCCTTCTCTGTTGAAAGTAGAATTACCACACAATTTTTCAAAACTGGTGTCATCCCTTTGAATGATTTGCAAGTCATCATCCACGTCATAGTCACCATCACTTCCATCAAGCTGCAGCCGAGCTCTTTTTCCAGCACGTGCATCAATGTCTGCAATTAACAAAGGTCCCCAAGAAAGGGAAATTATGAATAGTGTGCCCAAGAAAGGGAAATTATAAATAGCGTGTGCAAGTCAAAGAAAGCATACACACATACAAGAAATTGAAAAAGAAAAGAAGTAAAAAAGAGCAAGAAGCTAGGCAATAAGTAAGGATATGACTGCAAATGATATGCCAAAAAAAAAAGACCCTATATAATAGCCTGATCAAAGCAACAGCATTCGGTTTCAATGCAATGGTTTGAGTAAGACACAGAAAAGAAAGGAGGAAAACATGCACATAGATGTAGGAAAGCATAATAAGTGCAATGATAAACTGATAAAGATGCAAGTATAGGAACAAAAGATAGGGCAGAAAAGAATAAAACAATAATTCACTACAACTAAACTCGTCTAGAACTTCAACAAAATCCAAGGAGAGCTACCAATAGAAAGAAAGGAAATAATGATCTCAAAAACTCATTCAACGACAAACTACAAAAACACTGAAAACAGCCTTGGAAGGGAAGGAATTTGAAGGGCTTTCCAGAACATGCTCCACCATGCTCTGAATATTATAAGATCTAAAAGATTCTGACTTACAACCTTACAATGTTAGGAACTAAAAGGAACTAGAGAAATAAAAATGGAATCGATTATTTTGTAAATGATAAATTTCAAGAGGAAGAAAGTCCAAATAAGCCCTTCAAACTTTTTATCAACATTCAAATAAGCGCAATTTCATCTCTTTGGTCAAATAAGACCCTGAATTTTCTATTCAAGTCCAAATAAATCTTCACTTAATAAAATATCATATTTAATAATAAAATATTTTTAATAATAAATTTATTTTTATAATTTTAAATTTTAAATTATCTACAATATTTTTGTTCTTGAATTTTAAAATTAATTTTTATTTTATTTTAAAACAGATAACAATGTTTAATATTTAAAAATATAAATAAATAAATAAATAAATTTTATCATAAAAAAATATATATTTTTTTTTGTTAGGTCAGGACTTATTTGGAAAAAGATAAAATTCTCGGTTTTATTTGAAAACACTTATTTGGACAAAGGTAAAGATTTTACAAGCTGCTATGGACTTTTAGCCAACTACAAACTGCTCCTTGAGACTTTGCCAGTTTTCCCAGACAAAATCATGTTATGGGAAAATGGTAATATCATCTATTTTCACCCTAATTACCCCAAAACTTGAGAGGAAAAATATTAAAGGCCGAGAGGCAGAATCTCTTCCCTTTATTTTCCATCATCTTCTTTCTTCCCTTTCCAGAAAAGGGAAAGTAGGAATCTCCTCAAAACTTTCAATGCTTACAAAAGATAATGCGAAAGCAAAATGAACAAACTATAACATATTTGGATATTGATGAAATGCAAATACAGAAGGTTAGAATATTAGCTCCGAACTGAACAAGATATACATAATATAACCTGAGGATAAAGTTAACCTAAGCAGTAGTTATGTGAGAAAAGAATACAAGGCACATTAGAAAATTTGGAACATATGAAATTGACACAGTGGGATCCATAATTTATCTAGCACACATTATGCTCAGGATTCGTTTCAGAATTATACATATATATAACCTGAGGATAAAGTCAACCTAAGCAGTAGTTATGTGAGAAAAGAACACACTGCAGATTAGAAAATTTGGAACTTATGAAATTGACACAGTGGGATCCATAATTTATCTAGCACACATTATGCTCAGGATTCGTTTCAGAATTCAGCATTTAACACTCATCCAAAGAGAAGGGATGCAAATGCATGCCAAAAAGAAATGATGAAAGGGTTGGAGCATGAGCAAGTAACTTTGACATAGTCATTATTTTTCCTCTGAATATTTGGGCAGTAGTTTGACCAACAGCAAGGAACTCATAAGATTAAAGGAATACCGTTTCATACTTCATATGTATCACACTCATAATTTCGAGAAGACCAGTTTTTCAGGAACTTATCCATACCTGATTTTCGGTATATATGGTTATCAATCTCCTTCTTAGGCTGTTTAGCATTGATCCATGGATCCAAAACATCATTTATGGCAGCAGCAAACTCTCTGCTCTTGTAAGATTTCATTACCAATTCATGTAGCTTCCCACGCATAAAACCAATGAACTGTGGATGCAGGCTATGAAATGAAATAGAATTTGTGTTGCTCTCATTATTGGCAGCACTCTGCAATTGTAAAAGAGTTGTTGAAGAATCACCACATACTGCAACATTCTCCTGTCGAATTTTAGCAGTGCATTCAGAAGTCTCTGTGGTAGGGGTAATTGGAACCCACACTCTATCAAATTTCCTGAAGGCACTGCTATATTTTTGGATAGCACCTTGATCTGCTAAGACCTGAAGCTCTGAAAATGATGATGGACCTTGTTCATGCCCAGAACCATCAAAGTAGTACCACTCACCCAAATGTAACTGTAAGTCATCCACCGTGCAAAGATGATCTTTAGGAATGTTAATGGATGAAATGGACTTCCAAGAACCATGAGAGTCTTGATCAGTTTTGGAATGAAAATCGCCTTCTGTTGTCAATCTTTTGCCATCATTAGCAGAAGAGTGTGTCCGACCAGGCCTTGAAGGATATCTGTCCTTCCCTCGAACTTTTGTGCGAGGTTCTGAAACAAATGAACCATGGTCCTTTACAACACATGCATTTATTCTGACCACTGGTAGCATAGTTCCTTTCACACCCCTAACAATAGGAATCGGAGGCTTAGCAACAGTTAATCTGCTGACACCACATTCATTCCTCTCTTCTGGGCAGGAGAAAGCCCAAGGAGGCAGGTCAAGTCTTCTGCTTTGAGAAGGATAATACAGATCATCTTTTCTATGCCATCGTGGGTCCTCAGACCCTGATTTAGGCATTTGGCACAATGGAAAGCCATCATTGAGAACAAGTTTCCTTCTACAAAATCTATCTTGGATGGTCTCATCATTCCTCTTCCAGTCTCCACCCTTGCATGACCATCGGCCAGAAAACCAATCAGCCGAGTCAACAGAACAGGCAGAGCCTTGGTCTTTTTCAGAGATGGCATTTGATCTCACTTCAACAGCATCTTTAGCTTTCATGTCAGAGTATCCTGATAATTCATCATTATCTTCACCATGTTGTTCAGATACACAAGCTTGATTCCAAGTGAAATCTGTGTGCAGCATAATAAACACTTGTCAGTATTCATGAAATAATAAGTATCTTGTAATGCACATGTGACTATATGGGGAAATAAATAAATAATTAATTAAAAAAAATTAAAAGAAATTTTAAAAAAATTTAAAAAAATTTAAAAAAAAATGATTTTTCTATGCTGTATGCATAAAGATGTTTTTGAATCATGCTTATTAGATCAAACACTTGAAATGATCCAACTAAAGTTTCAACTGCATAGCATACTACAACTGCATTGCCCTCATTCTGAACTTCTGCCAACTTTGAATCGCTATCATTCTACCATATTGGAAAGAGGGTAACATTTATGAAGGTAACTCAAGACGTCAAGAGATCATGAGGATTGAAGAAGGCAGAAAAATTGCATGAGAAACAGTCTGAGGTCTTGTCCAGACCAGAGCAAGTGGAAGCTTCATAGCAAGGGCAAAACAGGATAACATCCTTTCATTTAGTATCAAATTAAAATTTTCAGCTCAATTATTGAGAAAACTGAAAATCAATTTACAGCCCAGAAAATTACTACACCATCTCAACGACACTGAAATGGAACAACATATAAACTTGAATATCATTTGACATTCAGGACCAAAAACTGAATCCTTAATTGACTACATATAGATCCGCAAAATAGCCAAAGAAGGACATGTTCAGCACGCAGAAATTCCTTTAAAAATGAACAGAGAATTAACAAGAAGTCAATCCAAGAAAAGAATGATAAAGTATGAACATTTTACCTTCTGATTTTTCCCATCTCTCCCACGGTGCATTCTCAAATGTCATTTGCAAAACTTCTGCAAAGATGATAGAAGTCCAGAAATAGGGAAAAAAATATAAGAAATCTCCCCCGAGAGAATACATATACACACGAAGATACATCAATAACATAAGAACATTATTTAAAGGTGGGGGAGGGGACTACAAAGACAAATAAGAAATCAAAATACCTCCAATAGTCTCCAGTTCTCTGCCAGGAACAACAGTAAAACCCCCCAACAAAGCTCCAACCCTTTCATCAATGTTGAGATCTTCCAAAGATTCAGATGCACCAGAACTGTCACTAATGCCACCCAGAGATTGTAGCAAAGTTACTGGCACTTCTTCACCACTAAGAATACTAGATTTGCCTATGCCTCCAGTATCTGCCAAAAGATTACCAGGTGCCTCTGGTGGGCTCACTAGTTGAGTTACAGTGTCTGACGAAATCGATGGGAAATTTGCAGTGAGCAATGGTGAAACTGCATTTTCAATGGTTACCCACCTGTCACTATCCACATGCTTGATCAAGTGATCAGACACAAGAACTCCCTCGTCCACTAGCGTCTTAAGGTCACATAATTTTGAAGGCCCGCATTCCAGGCCAAAATAGTCGAGGTAAAACCATTTTCCCGTGGAGGAATTAGCCATGACAGGGACGTGAGGTGGTGTGTCACATATATCCATATCTTCTTCCATAGATAGTAGCTCTTCAGGAGGAGGTCCATCAACACGAGGAGATTCTTTGTTACTAATGGTTGGACTATGGGACTGCTCTTCTTTGTGAGACTCAGAATTGGCCCTTTTTTCTTCCAACACATTAGTATCATGGACTCCATCCTTATCTTGAGATTCTTTAGCTGAGAATTTTGAATCTCTTGCACTAGAGTCTCTGTGGCTGATCTTATCCTCGTGATTTTTATTAACAAACTGAGAGTTCCGCTTCTCACTTGCTACACCTTTACGGATTGCCTCTCTGTGATTGCTGGGTCGAGCTCGATCATGTGGGGAACGCTCCACAAAGTTTGGAGTTCGATCCCTGCGATCATGATACTGATCTTGTGAGGACATCTCTGAATGAGTAGGGCTTTTCCTATACTCGTGATGACGGCTCCTTTCATATGGGGATTTATCACGTCCATATGGAGACCTATCCCGTCCATATGGGGATTTTTCACGTCCGCAAGGGGATCTTTCACGCCGATAGGGAGATCTCTCCCGACGCACTGGACTCCTTTCTCTGTAATCATAGTACCTGACTCTGTCACGTGGGGACCGCTCAGAAAAACCTGGACTACGTCCATGCCTATCATAAACTACTTTGGAAGACAAAGTGGGTTCATGCCTGGAGGAATATTTGTCCAGTGAAGATATTCTCGAAGAAGAAGAGGAGGAAGAGTTTCTATAGAACCTTTCCATAGAGTGACGTGAATAGTGATCTGAGTGAGCAGTGCGAGCACTATCCTCAGAAAGTCTCCTGCTTTTGGAGCATGCATACTCTCCATAATCCCCATAATGTTTGCGGTCGTTGCTTTCTGACTCAGTGCCGTATCGCTTCAACCTGTTACCAGAAGTGTACTCTCTTCCATGATTCTTGGCATTGCTGTATTCACTCTTATAGGAGCCTTCTTCATCCACAATCTTTGAACTGATTCTTATATTCCTTTCCAGGCCACCCTCCCACCTAGAAGAACTTCTACTATGCTGACTGCTACCACTCCTACTAAACTCTTTCCTTCTGAAAATGTCTTCACTGGAATATTTTCCAGAAGGTGGGGTACGCTCTTTGCTGGTGTCGTACCTGCCACGGGATTTATTGTAACTGTAATCATCTTTATTATGCCATCTATCTGGAATGAACTCTCCTTTCTCAATCTCATCTCTGCCAAATTCTCCTTTCCGCCATCTACCTGAACCCAAAACACCTTCACCCTTCTCCACATCCCCTTTCCTCCACTTCTCACCGACTATCTCTCCCTTCTCAATTTCATTTCTCCTTGCCTTCTCTGGTGGAACAAACTCTCCGTTCTCCACTTCTGCTTTTGGTGGCCACTTCAAAGTTCCCAATTCACCCTCTTCAACTTCCTCTTTAGTACTCTGCAGCTTGTTATCAACAGAACTCGAACCATTGTCCGTTTCCTTGGTAATGTTTGCCTGCTTATCTTTGCTAATGTTTGCCTCCTCTTTGCTAACGTTCGCTTCCTTCTCTTTGCTACTCTTTGCCACCGTCTCCTTGCTAATCTTTGCTTCCTTCTCCTTGCTGATCTTTGCTTCCTTCTTCTCCTTGCTAACCTTTGCTGCTTTCTCTGATCCCAATTCACTCTTCTCTGTCACTGTTTTCTTCACTGTAACAATCTTTTTTACCTTAATTACCTTCTTCAAAACTTTTCTGGGCTTTGAGTTGAAGCCATTGGTGGTACCATTGCCATTGCTGTTGTTATTATTGCTGTTGTTGTTGGTGGTAGCGGTCGTAGTAGTGGTGGTGTTGCCAGTTTTGCCTCCAGTGCAAAGGGTTGTCGTATTGTCCTGAATTGGAAACCTCTCCATGATACTATTATGCTGCAAAGGCATGCATGCGACACCTCCATCGCCCATGGAAATCCCTCTCTGAAACCAAATCACTCGAAACCCTAGTTCTCCCCTCGCCCGGGGCTATCGATGCTCATAATGCGCAATTCGCTTCCACTTTCTCAATCTTTGCTCCAATTCCAAACCCTAACTTCGAAAAATCCAAGAAACAGAAGGAGAATCAACACAAAACCAATGTAGGGTTTCATTAAGACATACAAGTATACGTATGCACATTAAACCAAAAGAAAATAAAAAAGAAAGCAAAGAACGTTAATTGGATAGACATGAAACCCTAGGGTTTCTATCCAAGAGAGAAAGAGGAGGAGAAACGAAAGAAAAGAAAAGGAAAGAGTGAGAGAAAATTACCAGGAAAACTAACGAGCTGAAAGGATAGATCGGCGAGGAAAACCTTGAGAGCTGAGAATTCGAAAAGAGAAATTCGCGAAACTCAGATCGACACACAAGGAATAAAAAAGAGAAAAACAGCTGAAAGAGAAATCTCTTTTTTTTTTTTCTCTCTCTCTCCGTTATTATCTTTCCTTATATATTTTCTTTAGCTAAATCTTTGTAATTTCTCTCGCTCGTGTGGTGTTGTTCTTGGTCAGAGAGACGAAAACCTTCGTGTTAATTTTTTCTCCTTTTTTTTCATTTTAGTTTTTTTTTTACTTATCAAATGTATGCACATTTATTGATCGGTCTATGGATTATGAAGTTACAAAATTGCCCCTGGAGATGTGGATGCGTAGGTATTGTAGAGATACGATTTGGTCGATGATTTTGATTGTGCTCTCTGCGCCTCAATGGCTCAGCCAGTCATTGACTTAGCTTAGTGTGGGGTCCTGTTGCCCTTCCTGGTTAATTTTGGCTGTTCCATTTGATTGGCAGCTTGGGATTTTTTTTATTATTATTATTATTCATCGTTATCATCTCATTTAATGGAAAATTTAATTTTTTTTTCTAAATTTTCTTGTGTTTTTTTTTAATTATGTCTTCTTCTAAATTTTTAATTTTAATTTTAATTTTAATTCTCCAGATCTTATTGTTGCATTTAATATGATAAATACAAATTATTTTTTACTTAAATTAGAGAAACTTGATTTTTTTTACTGAAAATATAAATTTTAAATTTCATAAATTTTAGAAATAATTTTAGTATTATAATTTATGACTCTCATCTCATGTATGTATATGAATCATTTAAAAACAAAATAAAATGGGATAATAATTTAAAAAATAAAAAAAATGAACAAATAGACTTTGAAACAAATAAAAATGAAAAAAGAGAGTTGTTGTTTGTTGTAGGATATATAATGAGAGTTGACCTAATAATATTATATTGGAGTGTTTTTCACCCCAATTCATAAGGAAAATGAAAAACAGAACTGCATGGCAGTTACATGCAAAGAACAAAAGGCACAGAAATTGTTAGCTGATTGTGTTTTTCTTTTAGTGAGAAAAGAGGAAAATACACAAGAAAGGTGAAATTTGCTGTTTAGCAGTTACATTGTAAAGGACAGAAATTCAACCAGTTGAAAAGAAGAAAAAAGGTATTTTGGTGCAAGTTCCACTCTTCAACACTAATTAAAAATTCTCAACACTGTTTTTCTGCAAAACAATTTATATTTAAATTTGTGAATTTTATATGTTTTAATTCATGCAAATATGAGATTAGAACTTAGTAGATATTCATTTTTTATTAATATTTAAATTTTAAATTTAATAGCTTATAAATAATTTTTAAATTTATTTATCTATACTTTTATATCTATATTTATACTATTTCTAAAAGAAGGGGAACATTGGAATTTTCTGCAATGCCTCATCCCATTTTTCGATTATTTTTCTATACATTTTTTTAATTATTAATATAATTTTAAAATTTTAATAAATAATTATAAAATAAAAAAAAAGTTTATATTATAATTTTTATAAATTTTATTTATAATTTATTATTTTAATTAATTTAAATATTATAATATTATTTATAGTATTAAAATTATATATTTTATTTTATATATAATTTTAAATATAATTTTATTTTTCATCTAAACAAACTATTTAAATTAATTTAATAGATTAATAACTAATTTATAATAAATAATATATATTTTATTTATCATATAAATAATAAATATATACTTCGGCGACTCTTATATATATATATATAATTTTTTATCAATTAATATTAATTTAAAATTTTTAATAAATAAAATAAAAT
>CAOGCB010422803.1:0-13668 GCA_948266635.1 Cnidoscolus chayamansa | reverse complement strand
GATCATTGTGCAACTGTGTGCACGATGACATTTTGTGAAATGTGTATTTGTATATGATTTTCTAAATTATTATTATTTGAAAACCTGGTGAGCAAATTGAAATGTAGTATGGGGCCACCAGTGATAATTGATATAGAAGTGAAATTTTTATGCAGGGAAATGAGTAAATGATATATTGAACAATTGTGTGATTTGATTGTGATTTGTGAAGTGTGATTAAAATGAATGATTGTTGAACAATCGTGTGTTGGTTTGTGATATGTAATATGAAATGAAATAGTGATTGTGATTGTGAAGTATGATGCAATGTGATTGAATTGATTGAGCATTGAATAAGATGAGATTGATTAAATGAAAATGATAGCAAAGAAAAGCATATGCACATGATTATTGAAACATGAGATATGATATGCATATAATGTCATGAAATGCATACAACATATCATACTTACGAAAAGAACCATAGAGATGTAGTGGTGACCCATGACATAAAAAGATGCCGTAGAGATGGAGTGGCACTTGTGACATAAAAAGATGTCGGTTTGTGTACTAGTTCCGTGAGACTCAAAACAGATATCTGTGAGACTCGGATGATTTTATTTGATTATCAACACAGAGATTGTGCACAATCAGATATGAGATATGGCAATTGGAGGAAAGATGGATGGTGGGTGCATAGCATGAAATGCATTTACAATATATTGTGAGATATCATTTAGTAAATACCATTGATTTATATTAATTGTTGAGGATGATAAAAGAGATTGTTAAATTGATTATATTGATGCTATGTGATGATTTCTAATATGGAATCAATGGTTGTTGGTATGCATGTTTTATCTTGATGCTATGCATGCTACATGAGTGTGAGTATAACTTACAGAGAATTATTCTCAGCGTTTATCTTTGATATAAATGCAGATGAGAGCAGCAAAAGAAAGCAATGAGATCAGTGAACTTGCAAAGTTTCCAGAGGTAGTTGGATTGTATTTTTATTTGTATCCTAAAGCTACTGTAATATATAATTTTATTTTGTAACTATCACTAGAGGGAAGAGGCAGTAATGTAACAATGATATAATTATGCTGCGTGAATGTTAATATGAAAACTCTGATAGATATTTTGTAAAACAGTGTTTTTGTAAGAGTGATTTTAATTTTGTTATGAAAAGATCTTTTATGGAAATGATGTTTTTATTTTGATTGAATGATGGTGTTTTTAAATAATTTGATATGAGAAAAAAAAATTCTATAGAATTTTACAGGGTGATGATCCATCATTATCCCTTACATGGTGATTGATGATTTTCTGTAGAGGAAGTGGAAAATCATTAGTCATTCTGTGGGAGGCATGTCATGAGTAGATGTGACAGGAACTCTAGGTATTTATGTTATAATGGTACATACCTTTAACTGGGTGTCATATTTGGAATTAAGAACCACGATTTGAATCTTGGCAGCCGCAGTGTGAGAGTTTCACCCTCTGGGTGGACTCCTTGTGGACTTCTCACCTAAAAGGCCACTGTGTACCATGATTTACCCCTTATATACTGTTGAACCGGAGTGTGGAGGCCCCTAGGTGGAGTAATTTCCCTTTTGGAAGTAAGGATATGTATATTATATAGTTAAAAATGGAAGCTTTTGCATTTCTCGAAGATTTGGGCTATGTAGGCTCATTTTTTTAGAACATCATATTAAAATTAATCAACAATTTTTTTTATAATTATATATAAAATTACATTGACTTAAATAGAAATATCTTCCTAATTTAAAATTGTTTAAAATTTTTGTTAATACTATTGAATAGTTTATGAATACATTATTTTATTAATATTATATTTTAATATTATAACCAAATAATAAAAAATAAATTATTTTTTTTTAAATTCATAAAATTAATTTTAATAAAAATGGTTTATTTAGTACAAAAGAAGAAAAGGTTTACTTAATATTTCCAAAATGTTTAAAAGCTTGGATTTATTATTTAAATAATGTAAAAAAATTAAACTATTTATAGTTTTGAAATAGAGTTGTTCAGAAAGGGCTACTTGACGTTTTTAAAAGTATGAGATATACAAGAAAATGTCATTTAAAGTGATTTTTTTTTCTTATATCAAATGTTGGACTGATGAGTAAAATAATTTATTTTATTTTTTAAAATATATAAAAATTATATTTATATAATATAAAACTTTATATGTAGGTAAAATTTAATATAATAAAAATTTATAGATTAAAATAAAATTTACAACATAAAATTATATTCACTTAACAACAAATAAATTAATAAATATAAATTTTTTATATATTTTATAGACTAAAATAAAATTTTATAGATATATAAAATTTAAGATAATAAAATTTACGAATTAAAAATAAATTTTAAAATATAAAAATTACATTCTTCGCGCAATAAATAAATAAATAAATATTTTATATGTTTTATAGATTAAAATAAAATTTTATATATACATAAAATTTTAGACATTACTCTCAAGAGTACAAAATTATGCTTTCGAAAATGTCATATGAATGACATTTTTAAGACCAATTTTTGCTTATATCTCATATTTTAAAAACACCACTTCAAGTTGTATTAAATATTTTTTTTTACCGATAGATATTGAAATGAATGATTTGACATTCTTTGATCTAGTGTGAATAAAATTATTCTTGTAACTAAGACGAAAAAAAGCTTATTATACAAAATAATCCTAATGTTTTTGAAAATTCACATTTATATCACAATCTTTAGTTCTTGTATAATAAAGCCGAAACTAGAGATGTGCATTGTTCGGTTCTAACCGAAAAATCAAACCGAATTGAACCAGTTCAATTCAATTAGTTCAATTGTTTTGGTAAATCAGTTTGGTTCGATTATCTTTTTAAGATGTTCAATTTTCTATTCGTTTCGGTTACTTTATGTTAATAAATCGAAGAACTGAACTAACCGAACTAATACTCAGCTCATCTACATATCTAGCCTAGCTCAACATCAATCCGCCTAACTCCATATTTCTAAATCAAACCTAAATCAATGATATCACTAAACCTGTGATCCCTACTAAATTCCTAAATCATTATATAAGTTTAGAGTTTCACATTTAGACCTAAAATCTAAAAATTTTATTTTCTCGAGTTCTCGTCATTTTCGGTCTCTCCTCTCACTACCGTTGCCCTGTGCTCTTGCCTTTAGGCGTTGCTTGCTTGCTCTCTAGACTCCACTCTAGGCAGTGCTCGCATAGTCGCGCTCGCCGGTTGCTGATTGCCTAGTCGCCTCGCACCATCGCATGCACTAGACTCCACTCTAGTTCTCCAACTGCTAGCGCCTCGCACTCGCTGCCTATGATCGTTGCTCCCCTCGTCGCATGCAGTGCAATGTTCCTCCACCCTCACATTTGTTGCTCTATTCCTGACTCTCTCTTCTTGACCTCGACAGTTGATAACTTGACCTCACCAAACTATCTTATCCTCTTGATTCTTCACCAATCTCCAACTAGCATCTCTGTTCCAAAGGCAAGTGTTAACAATTTGATTCAAGTTTGTAAACTTTGAACCTGAATTGTGATTCCGTGACTTTGAAACTTTGTGAGAATGTTAGTTGTGACTTGTGATTGTGTGACTTAAATCTGAAAAAAAAAGTTTAGTTCTTTAGAAAACAAAATGAACTAAATCGAAATATTTTAATTCGATTATGTTCAGTTACTATGGAAAGTTTGGTTCAATTCAATTGAAGAAAATATAAAGTTCGGTTGTTCGGTTAATCAAGTTCGGTTCAGTTTCACCGTTTGCACATCCCTAGCCGATACTCTAACATTGGTCACAATAGTATCCACAAAACTAAATTGAAATTGGAAAAGTAATAATTAGTCCTTAAAATTTTATTTGACGAATAAAATAATCCTTAAAATAAATATTGTATTTCAATAATATTTTTTTCAATCCTTCTATTTCCTTCTCAATTATATATATATATATATAGATTACTAAAATATAAAATTTTAATAAATAAAATATTTATAAAATATTTATTTTATTTAATATTATTAATATTAAATAAATTTTATTACATAATAATACATATATTATTATGGTAGAAATATATATTAATTGTATTATAAAATTTATTTAATAAAAAATTGTATAAAATAGTTAATTGTTTTTTTTATATAAGAATTTTTAATTTATTAAAATTATTATACCACTGAATCCACTTTTAAGATTGCCTTTTATTTTATTTTTATAGGTTTTAGCTAAAAAACTAAATTTATTCCACTAAAATATTATCATGATGATGTCTCTCAAGCTCATAAATATTTTAAAAAATGACATCATCCATAAAAAAATTATTTAGATTATTTAACTCTTCTTATTAAAATAAGATAAAATTGTATAATATCATACTTTTTATTTTATAAGCATTTTATTTTAATTATATATATATATATATATATATATATAAATGAGAAGAAAATAGTGGGATTAAAAAATTATTAAAATAAAATATTTATTTTAAAATCTATTTTATTAATCAAATAAAATTTTAAAAATTAAATTATAATTTAGTATTTACTTGTCAATTTTAATTTAATTTTATGGATATAATCATCATCCAGATTAAAGTCTTGATTTTATTATATAAAAAATAAAAATTAGAATGTAAATATGAATTTTCGTTAAAGGCTATTTTATACTAAAATAGTTTATTTTTTAGATTATTTAAATAATAAACCTTAGAAGCTTATTTGAACTTTATTCCTTAGCTTTAGAGGCGAAACAATTCCCCGACCAGACCGGAAACTGGGTATGACCCTTTCAAGCATTCCATCGAACGACATATCTGCACCGGCATGTGCAAAATATGATATTGTATATTGTAATTACACGATTATTTAATTAACAACTACCTTTAAAAATGAAGATGACATTTTATTTATCAAAAGTGCTCATCACATTTACAATCTTCAACTAAAACCCAATTTCTTTGGCAGTCAACACAGCCTCATTCAACCGCAAGTGGCCTAGTTCGTGTGTTCCCGATCTCGATCATGGCAGCAGTAGCACCTGCAGTTTCTCAGCTCTCTTGCTTCTCTTCAATCAACCGCAAGCGGCAACTCTATCGTCAATCATCTCTTCTTTCTACTCGCTCCAAGGTAAATTGTTAAATTGAAACTTCCTACTCAGTTTTACATTTCAAAATCGCTTTAAATAAATCAAGTACTGAGTGTTGTTGAATTTTCCAGTTATTGATTGCTATGAGTCTTGAAGGAGCACGAGGTACGGAAAGTTCCAGTTCAGAGATCAAAACTAGGCTTAGTTATACAGCTGATGAATCGAAACCATACGTTGAAGAGCCCGCAAAACCTCATGTTTCAGAAGAAAAAGGAATTAATGATCCAGGAAAGGCATATGGCTCAGCAAAGATCCATGACTTCTGTTTTGGGATCCCTTATGGTGAGTGAGAGTTATTCCATTCCCAAATAACACACACACACATATTTATCAACCCAAGTAACATTTTTGATGTTGATGTTTAAGTGTTAGTATTCAATAGGCTTTGCATTCAGTGGGTTACTTTTGTTTGTTTATTTTTCTAACTTCGATCATGTTTGTATCGGAACATTGAATTACGTTTTTATGCCATTATCTTAGTTTTGTTTCATGCATGTGTTGCTTTTCTACCCCTGTTTGGAAATGCATAGCAATTAGAGAAATAAAGTCTACTGATTTGACTCCATCAAGTTTTATGGAAAATGTATAGAGGTGTGGTGCTAAAATTTTTCCGCCTATTTGATTTGATTGTAATTCAATAATTTAAAACTATGGTTTTGATGTGCCAATATCTTTTCCTTGATGAAGATTCTTTACGATATCCTTTGTTAATGAAGATTGTTTAAAATTTTGGAAATTGAATATATATATATATATTCGTTTGGTTTATTAGTCTTTTACATTTTTATGGAGCTTTTGATTTTTTCTTATTGAAACTATAGAACTGATTTCCATGTTTAAAATTTTTGAAACATTTTTTTAATCATATTCCTTCTTTCCCCTTCTGATTGTAGGATATTGTTTGATCCTGTAAAATTCTGCAAATTAACATCATTGGAAGATAATGCTTTCTCTCTCTTCATTCTTGCACCTGCATGCTTTACTTTTCATAGCATGTAATGATTTGTGGCTAACTAATATTCCTACTGCAAAGTAAAAGGCATTTTCTATTTTCTTATTTGGTGCTCTTCAATGGATTGGGTTTAACATAGATTAAAACATTGGAAACTATATGAGAAAGTAACCATCCTTAAGTAGTTGATAATTATATATAGTTAAGTTGTCATAGTTAACCCACATAAAATGTTATTGGGCCTCATTTTTCGTAGTTCACAGACAATTATCTAAAAGATTTTAGATGTCTTTTATAGATTTTACATTTGTAATGCTTATTAAGGTAATTTTACATTTGTAATGCTTATTAAGGTAAATCGGTATTTTGGAGAATGAATGATAGAATGTAGTTGACAAGCACTCAAATATCTAAATTTAGGCATTTTAACTTTTAAGGGGTAGACAGTTTTTTCTTTTCTTTTTTTTTTTTTTTTTAGTTGATCATGTAGTAACAACTTGAATAATTCCATTTATATATTTAGTATTTATGTTGTCTGAGTATTTCTTGAAGGATATATTTTACTGTGTGATCTCAAATTACATGGTTATGAATAGGGGTCTAAATGAACCAACCCGAGCCGAACTCCAAAGAGTTCAAGTTTGGCTCGTTAAAATTTTTTCGAGCTCGAAACTGACTCATTTCGAGCTCGAGCTGAATATCAAAAAGCTCAAGCTTGGTTCATTTAACAAACAAGTTAAGCTTTTGTCGAGCTTTTATGGAACTTTTGTCGAGCTTTATAAAGTCAAATCTCAAATAGCTCTAATTTTTTTTTTTTACTTTACAACCTTAAAGATTTTTAGTTTAAAAATAATAAATTTCTTTAAAACCATATTATTTGTAATTCTAATGATTTTAATTTAAAAAATAATAATTTTAACACTAAATAATTTTAGTTAAACGACTATATTCATGAGCTAACTCACGAACTTATCAATAAATGAGCTTTTGAGCCTTAATGAGCTGAATATTTGCAGGCTTAAGCTTGACCCGTTTACTGAACGAGCATAAAAATTGAGCTTGAGCTTGACTCACTTAGAAAACGAATCGAGCTAAACCAAGTTTTTATCGAGTCAAGTCTCGAATAGTTCATGAACAACTTGATTCATTTACAGCCCTAGTTGTGAAACTTGACTTCATAGTAACAAAAATTTGGACCTATGGAGAATTGCCAAAGAAACTAAGAGTTTATTTGGTTCACAGAATGGTGAATACATTGCGATGTAAAAGCCATTCCATATTAATAGTTATTCTTATATTTGGTTCACATCTAAATTTGGAATAACGTTCTATGGAATATAAATTATAATTGTTGTATAGAATAAATATTTTCTAAATTAATATGATATAAATTCAAAATATAAGTGAAGAATGGCTATTCGAATACCATGAGCAGCTATTTTATTACTAATCTATTCTCATTCCATGAAACAAACAAGTCCTAAGGCTTTATGTAAAGTAGAACTAGAGTAGAGAAGGGAAAGTGATCAAAGTGGGACATGCTTAGGGATGATAGTGATAGAGGTCCATTGGTCCAACAGCGCCCACACACTCTATATGCCCTTGTTCTATCATCCAAAGCCATGGGGAGCCAAGGAGAATAAAGCATACTAGATGAGGTGCATAGGTGCAATCTTATGAGTCCTATGATTGGAAATACCAACTAAGGTGAAAAAACGAAAAGTTTTACTAGACCATGAGTGTTAGTGGCAGTGTTGTTAAAGGCGCCAGGCAAGGCGAGCGCCACCTCCTCACCTCGCTTGACTAGAGCAAGGCGCCCTTCAAAGAAGCAATGCTTCTGACACCTGAGGTGCTAGAAGTGTGGCCTCATTGAAATAACAGTAATGTTTTCCTTTTTTTTTTTTTGCTTTTTAAATGCCTTTAAACAACAAAACAAAGGTTCTATCCTCTCACGATTTGTTTCAAATCCAATAGCCCCAAAGAGTTTTTTCTGCCCTCCTATCAACAACCAGCAGATATATCTTGCTTCCTTCCTTCTTTTTCTCCTCTTCTTTTGCTTCCTTTCTCTTTTTGTTCCTCTCCTTCTACCTTCTGTACATTGCACAGAAGCAGCAGGTTCCATTTTTTTTAGTATTTCTCTCTTTTACTTTAGTCTCCTCTTATTTCCTCTACTTTTCTTCTTCCATTCTCTTCTTCCTTCTAAAATGACTCTATGAAAGCATATTTTTATTTTAATTACTAGTATGAATGTGTAATTGTGTATATGCATGTATATGTATTTATAATTGTGTGTGTGTGTGTGTGTGTGTGTGTGTGTGTGTGTGTGTGTGTGTGTGTGTGTGTGTGTGTCTATATGTATATTTATTTATTTATTTATAAATTCAGGTTATGACGCCTCACTTCAAAAAGGCCTTTGCTCACCTGTCACCTCTTGCTTGAGGCCATAGGGTATCCTATTGTCATAATGTTGCCTCTCGCCTTAATAACATTGGTTAGTGGATATGAAGCATATTTATAAGATTAGCATAGTAAAAATGAGAATGTTAATATGGATAAGGATGGACAAGATAAGAAAGAATGAACCTCCAGAAGGGTGGAAATGACACCTTGATGAAAGGTTATGTATGATAGAGAGAATTTGAAGGTATGCAATGTAAACTGGTGAGGAAAAGACTTGGATTTTTTAGGTATCTAAACTTTTACAGGAATTGTAGGAGATTTAGGCTTTTATGTAAATACCTTCTACCTCAATCTATTCAACCTGCCTACCTCAAGCAGATTTACGCATATTTAAGCCGGCCAAGAATGCAGGTGGAAGATCAGGACAAGTTGATTGTACAACGAGGCAGGTATTTAATAGCTGAAGGAAAAAAATTGATATAATAAGTCCAATGCAGTGCGATATACGAGTTGATTCCCATAATTAGTGTATTGCTATTATTAATGGGTAGTATTAGACCTGAGCATGATTTCTCTAACCAAGTAAAATCTTGATTTTATTGGACCTAAACATTAGATTAATTCTCTGTGGAAGCTACCAACAATATGCTACCTTTCATAAACTAACAAAATCACGAATAATACTGTTATAGTTATATCTATGGCTTTTCAATTTGCTTTTAGCTTTGTGTGCAATCAGCTAATTTTTCCACTTGTGAATGATATTGATTAATTTTTCATTTTCCAATTTTATGTGATGTCTATATATATTATTGATTGATGCACTTGTTCATTTAATTGATTCTCCTTCTATTTATAAGTAACACAGTAGAAGTTACTGATGCAAATTTTTGAATGTCCTTTGGCTTAGGTGGTCTTGTTCTGAGTGGGGGCCTTCTTGGTTTTGTATTTTCTAGAAATCCTACAACCCTAAGCACAGGTGTTTTATTTGGAGGTGCTCTGCTAGCCCTTAGCGTCTTTAGCTTGAAGATATGGAGGCAAGGAAAGTCTAGTGTGCCATTTGTGCTAGGGCAAGCTGGTAATTGATCTTCTGACCTTGCAAAAATAACTTAAATATCTTTGTTTTTGAAATGCCATAGATGTGTTTGTGTTTATTCTTTTTTCTCAAAGCAATAATTCAGCACGGAAAAGAAATGCAGAGAATTTTACAATTGGTTTTGAAAGGCCTATATTTGCAACTCTTGTGGTTTTTGTGTTGGTCCTGATAAATTTTTCTTCTTTATTTTTCTTGGCTGATCAACTTTTTATGTAAACGTTGGAGATGGCAGCTTTCTCAAGTACATTAAAATGTATGAATAGCATATCGTGTAAATTTTGTGAAATTCAAAATTTTGCTAGGAAGGTACTTGGATAAAAGGGAAGAGTAGTAAAAATATGGAGTTAAAATTCTTTTCATGTAGAGTAAATTTGCAAAGAAAACTAAGATTATATATTTTCACTGTGCTCTAAGCAAGTCTTTCATTAATGTGATAATATCATTCCCTTAAGATAATGCATCTTATGCCAAGATCTTGTACAAGGGCAATTGCAAATTGCATTGGGATTGTGGAAACTATTTGACTTTATCCCTTTTTACCCAATTTATAATGTCAGGGATTGAGGTGATATTAGCCTTTTGACAAATTGGTGGTGGTGAGGAAAAGGAATTTACCAAAAGGTGTTGGATACCAACTTAATTACCGAAGAATGGTGGTTTGATTTTTCAAACCACCAAAACTCTGTTGCAAATCGCAGCTGGACATTTTTTTGAAAAATTGCAGTCATGAGTCATACTTGCAACCAGACGTGAGTAGCACCTGTCAAAAGAAATTCGGATATTAAAAATTTATTAAACTTAAAATATGAAAAATGTTTTACATTAAAATTAAGGTAAAAAATAATTTTAAAAATTGAATTCTACTTATGAGATTTATTGTACCTTTTTTTTTTTTTTTTTTTTTTTTTTAAGTAAGGAGTAAGGAAAGTGCAGCCATAAATCCTAGAAAAAAATCTAATAGGTAGCAGGAAGGCATATGATATGAGTAGCTTGAGAGCTTGGCTAAGCATGTAAGGATAAATATTGGCATAATCACACAATAGAAAGAAGTAATTTAACCTAAAAATAAAAGAAAACAAATAAATTTTGTCTCTTCTCTGTCTGTGCTGCAGTGACTATAGTGGATTGCAGTGGTGACCATTCTTTTACAAATAAATTACTGTGCATATATTTACTACAGATTGTAGTGGTGACCATTCTTTACAATTAAATTACTTTGCATTTGACTCTAGATATTTACCAAATAAATTATTATTTATCTTATTTCTATGCTTACCGATAAATTATTGTAAATATCCAGTGGTGACCATGATATTTCACATTTTGGCTTGGCTTCCAGATGTGACTTAAAGTAATTTAATGCAATGTAAGATTTTTTTAATATTTTATTTTATAACTCAATAAAAATAATTAATTTAAATTAGTAGAAAATATAATTTTATTTTTATAAATATTTTTAAAACTACATATCCTAATTTTAATTTTTTTAATATCCTAATTTTATTTATAAAAAAAACTTTTCAGCAGCCTGTCTAGACTCTGCCTGCGTATGACAGACTTGTCCAATCTGCTGGTAGGATCTAATCGCGAGATTGACTCGTGACTGCAATCTTTTTTATTTTTTATTTAAAAAATGGCTACTCATGATTTACAATATAGTTTTCGTGGTTTGACTTTGGTTATTACGTTGATATCCAACACATTTTGGTAATTTTTTTCCTTGCCACCGCCAATTTTTCAAAAGGACAGTCAAATTTTCTTTGTTCTTTAAGGATGCTGTATACCCTTGTATTATCTGTAACTGAAAGATAAATGCACTAAAATTTTTCTTCCATGCCAAAATAGACTAGGAAATCAATTTTGACTTAGTGACTTAAGTCTGTCTCATCATGAGAATTGAACAAATTAGGATTAATATCAGGTGCATATTTTGTCTTGCTGTTAGTTGTTCTGAGACTTCAAAGGATTGTCACATTGTCTTATATCCTATCTTTTAGTCATGTATGGAAGATCATCTCAATCCTTTTGAGTTAATCATAGTGTGTCTTTTTCTGATCTTTCAGTACTCTCAGCAGCTCTTTTGTGGAAGAACTTTCAGGCATTTTCATTGGTTAGTGATCACATCAAGACGATTATCTCACTGGCTATCCTTTTTTTTTTTTCTTCTATTTTTATTTTTATTTAATTTGTGACATTATAGTGCTGTGTGAATATACAGACAAAGAAGCTAATTCCAACAGGATTTTATGCTGTCATCAGGTACGTTGTTGGGGATTTTGATGCTTCCTATTCTTCAGAATTGTTAACTGTTTACTTGGAACTATAATTTTTTTTTTTGTTTACTGCAGTGCTGCAATGCTGTGCTTCTATTCGTATGTGATAATCTCAGGAGGAAACCCACCACCAAAAAAGTTGCGCTCTTCTACTGTTATATCATGATGAGAATTCATAAAGGTCAGATTACAAATTTAATGGTGGAACATTTAAATTTGAGGAGAATGACACTGCACCTGTTTTCTTAGTTCAGAACTGTATGAGATCACTAAGTGGGCTAATATATATGTATTTTTTTCTCGTGAAGTTCTTGCTTTAGGTTGCAGTATGTGTTTTGTCTTGGGGAATGTTTTTGGCAGCAATAATGTCACAATTAGTGGTCTATTGAGTTGGCTTGAATTCAGTTTACAGTTACTTCTGATTGGCACTCAAATCATGGAATAAACTCAAGTATATTGTAAAAGAAACTAAGAATATAAATATAGGGATATAATACCCTCTTGACATGTGTTTTCATTTCTAAACTGTGTCCTACTTACTGTTGTAGATCATTTCTGCATTACATTTTGTAGATCGACTACTTCCCCCTCCTTCTGTGTGTCACAAGATTAGGAAACATATAGATGCCGTTTTCATATCTAGGATAACGGGCTTGCTTTTGTAATTTGTTGTTTTAAGTGCCTTAGTGATATGATTTTGGTAAATATTTACCGATTATCTTAATTATCCATTTAACTGTTTAGATGTTGTACAGGTACTTGTATTGCCAATTTCATATGTTCTAGTATGCCCCTTGAAGCCAAATTGAATATAAAAGCATTTCATCTTTTGGCCACTTGAGAAAAAAAAAATATCATATCCTTCAGGAAGGGAAATTTGACTAATAAATTAATAATTGATCAAGTTAGCCATGTAAGGTATCATTACTTCATGTTCTTAATTTCTGCCATAGGTTTTATTTCTGATCACTGGTTCTGGTACTCAAGTTTTGAATGTGTTTTTCCCATCTGAGAGCTCTCTCCTAAATCATCCCTAAATGAGCAATTGGTGTCACTGAGAGGCCTTGACATTTAGAGAAATCCAGGCACTTTAGGAGGAGTTTGTCCATTTAAAATAATTGCTCAAATCTGTAGCCATGTCTTTAGATCTTGCACTTCTCTTGAAAATTTGGTTGGAGCAGGGGACATGATTAGGAAGTGGAAGAATTTGCTGAAGTTGAAGGATGGGATTGCACTTTAGTCTGTGATTCTGGAATTGACATCCTGCAAAGTCCTTCAGTTACATGATTTGTACCTTCTGGTTGTTGACATTATTGCTATGAAGTATTTATATAATCATTACATCCATCCATTTTTTTAGATCCCAGGGATGAGTTCCTTCTTCCATCACTCCAGGAAGGATGCTCTGATACCAAATGAGGCCTCAGAATTTATTCTTGATATTCTTATGCTGTTTTAGTTTTAGGTTTCTGTGGAGCAACCTTCTTGCTTCAAAAGAATTCAGGAAAAGTAAAACTGGAAATGCAGAAAATTGAATATAGGTAGACAACTTTTCTTTTCTTTTCTTTTCTTCTTTCTTTTTATTTCTATTTCTATTCTCATATACCTATTTCTTTCCTAATTTCATTTAATTTACTGTTATGAAGGCAATTGATATTGAGAGAATAGAGTAGAGATGAGAATATAATAAGTAGAAAGATCTAGAAAGATAGAGAATAGAGAAGAATTAGAGAAGGATAGAGAGTAGGAGAATTCTGAATGATATTTCTTATGTTC
>CAOGCB010422263.1:0-10228 GCA_948266635.1 Cnidoscolus chayamansa | reverse complement strand
TTTTTTTACCGGCAAAAGCAACCCTGCAACTCGCAAACTAGATTGTGTTTCACATGCTTCCCTTCTTTTCTTTCTCAACATCTCAAGCAAACTCAAACTCACTTATATCTCATAAAACTATATGCATTTCAATTCACTCCCACCACTTATGTCTGTAGAAGAAAAACAAAAAAAAAAGTTCCAAGAATTACAAATCCATTATGACTTCATGTTAATGTCAAATATATTAGTTATTAGGTATTGCTTGCCAGCTCGGGAATCTTTTAGGGTGAGACAGAGAAATGAAAAAGAGCCTCTAAATTTCAACATTAGTGACGAAATATGACCCACAAGGAGAAGCCTATTAGGAGCATTAAGTTCATTGTCTCTCATGGATGGCCAGCCCAGCCCCACCACACCTTCTCATCAGAAAGCGATTGAATTGGAATCCTCCAGATAAAAACAATTTCTCAAAAAAATAAACTACATTATTAGATAAAGCAAAGAGGATAAAAAGGCGCAGGAAAGCTAAGACTTTTGCTAGATTCAAGGTTTCAGTACATTTTCAGAAGCCACAAGCTAGCAATGAAGTTCTTATTCCAGTGTCCTTGTTGCTCATGTTTCTGCTTCTTGAAGCCCAAGCAGGGAAAACCAAAGCCTAAGGAAGCCAAGGTTGAGGATTCCAAGGAAGAAAAAAAGGATTGAAAAGTGTGATGCTATTGCTTTCTACGTACTGCTGCACTCTTTTCCTTTTCTGGTTTATGTAAACTTTTTCTTTTCTTTTGCCTTTTCTAGATCTTCTGAAATGCTTCGATCTTTAGTTGCAATGCATGGAAAATAAAATTCCACATTCTATTCTTCCCAGATTTGGCAATATGGATATAATATTTTGTCTATTTCTGCTTGGTTGCTTTTGCATATCAGTAATGGAAAATGTGAATCAAACCCATTTAAACTTGAAATACAGTAATCTCTAGTTCAGGAATAGACTAGATCTTCTGATTTTCCCCCAAATTTCCGCACAATGTTCCTGATCTGGTTAGCTTGGTGGCTTACCATATGCCAGCAGGAGATAGAGTTGGATCCTTGTTCAAGCTCTATAGGATTGAGATATCGAGTTAGAGTAGCAATTATAAAAGAAAGGAAGAAAAAAGAAAACACAAGTTCTTATGAAATGGTGGGAATAGGATTAGCATTGAAAACCATTTAAAAGTTATTTCCTCATATTGATGTGAGGCCATTGGAAGGGAAGTGTCCTTCCCGAAAGAATATAGTAAAAGATGTGATGTTTTGCAGAAAGGATGATCCATTTGTAAATTTACTGCAAGCTAATTAATGGCAGATTGGCAAATTCATTAATTTGTGAGAGCCATCAACATTTACAAGGTGGGGTATGGAGAGGCCCAAAAATTAATAAGAGGGTATCCAATAACGGTCCAATATTTGAATTTACATGTAATTAAAACTGAGTATAAGGTGTGTCTGACTCAAACCCAAATGCAACTCAGAAAAACTGATAGAATTTTCCCAGAAACCATTACTAATTGAGCATAGAAACTAGGGTTTAACACTATTATTGAATTGAAAAAATTAACCTAATCAATTTGATTCTGTAATTTAGTTTAATTTTTCAATAATTTTAGCTTTTTGAAAATTTCAATTTCAACTTCGATTCGATTTGAAAAGAAAAAAAAAATTAGTTGAACCAAAATCACTAATTTAGGACTTGAAATTATTATTTTATTCTATAATTTGAAGTTTTTACTTTTATTATATGAATTGTATTTATTATGTTTTAAAATTTGAACTATGTAAAATTATAAATATTTTTATTTTTATAGTTTTTAGATCTATACGTTAATATAATTTAATTAATTAATAATTAAAAATTAAATTGTGATTATTAAATTTAAATATGAAATTTAAGATTCAAAATTTAGTTTTTAGTTTAAAATAAAACTCAAATATGATAATTAGGTCTAAAGCAAGAAGAGTAAGTTCAATAAATTCTATTAAATAAATTCAAAATAAATAGATTTAAATTGAACCGAATCAAATCATTGCAGTTTGATTTGATTTAATTTTTTTTAATCGATTCGAGCATCGTAATTTAGAATTTTTAATTTATTTATTTTTTAACTCAAAACTGATCATTAGGTCAACACGAGAAACTTAAAAGGCATTTAGGCAATAAAATCTAAAAAAATACATTGTAATTAATTTCAAATAATCTAAACTATTTATTTTTACTAATTCTTTTCAAATAGTTCTCTAATATTAAATAAAAACAAAAACTAAGTAATGTCTAAAAGAATGATTTATTTCACAATTTTATAATTTCTATTATATATGGATAGAAATATTTTATAAACTAATTAGAAATTCAATATAACATTTTAAGTAATAAATTTCAATATAAATGCGAAGGTAAATGTGTATTGACTCATTAAATCAGAAATTGGAAGGAAAAGAAAATAAAAAAGAAAAAAGAAAAAAAAAAGAGAAAAAAAACGTGGTTTTGTGAGAGAGAGAAGATCAATTTGCAATCTTTTACCCTTTTTCTATTTTTAGAAAAAATAATAATAAAATTATATAAAGATTAGATAATATTTTTTTTATAAAATATATTTTAGTTATTACAAGTAAGTATTAAATAATAAGAATGAGAATTATTAAAACCATATATTTTATTATATATTATTTATTTTTTATTTTTTATGGCTCTCCTGTCCCACCACTCTTAATTCATGCAATTTGATTATTTCACGTACCTCTAAATTTAAGTTTATTGTCCGATTACCCACTGCAGTATGCTCTAGTGGTCAAATAACTCTAAAACTATTACTTAAACAAGTGGATTTTTTCATTTTTCTTAATTTTTTTTTTAATTTTCTCACCTTTTCACAAGTAAATTAGCAGTAGCTGATTCGAATTTGTTAGTAAAAGTGTTAATAATGAATTTTATTTTTATTAGATTAGGAATGAAAAAAAAAATTATTAATAAAATTATTGGTTGCATTTAAAGAATATAAATGCGCGAATATCAGTAAGCCTTTATGACATAAACAGCCCATCCCTTCATTGATGTATAAGCTATGAAAATGATTTCCACATTTCAGCAGGAGTTCTTCGCCTCTCCACTCGTTATATATATATATATGCATATGCACAGGCTATAAGATTAGCGATGGACAAAGCAAATTCTTAAGCGGAAAAAACAATGTCGTCGAAGAAAAGTAATTTAGAAGAAAATGCGTTGTTGAAAGATGACAGACAATTAGGAGAGGAAAGAAGGTGGTGGAAGAATGTGTTGGACGTGGAAGAGGCCAAGAACCAGATGACGTTTTCTCTGCCAATCATTCTTACAACTATTTTCTATTACTCAATAACTATGGTATCTGTCATGTTCGCTGGTCATCTCGGACAGCTTCAGCTTGCAAGCGCCACCATTGCTTTTTCCTGGGCGAGTGTCACTGGCTTTGCCTTTTTGGTGACTTCTTAATTCTCTCCCACCCATTATTCTTGCCTGTTCGTTTCTTGCATTTTCTCTTATGTCTTTGGTTTCAAACTCCTTAAACCTTTGCCAAGAAAACTAATATATATACACTGTTTTGAGTGATTTATAGTGCAACAGATCTTCATGAGTTCAAACACGACTAACAATATCGTCATACAACTTCTTAGATTTTGAAAGTAGTTCTTAACTTTGGCTTTGAAATGATTGGACTTTTTTATTTAATTCATGTCGTATTCTACTAGCTTTGACTATTTCAAATTCGCATTGGATATGCACATTAAAAAAGTTACTCAAGTAATAAAAATGTTCCGTATTCAATCATTCTTTATTTTTATTCATTTTATCTTTTTTAAAAGCAAATTCTTTTCTCTACTTCCTGTTATAAATCTTAGATGTAAAGTTAGCAATTAAGAAGCAAAACCGAGAAGAATTCTTCATTTTGTTTATTTGATAGACAATTGGACAAATGTGTAAGATGCTTGCCGTGTATAGTAAAATGTTCTTCACGTGAAAAAATCTATTAAAACACGTTAAGAAAGAGGAAAATGTACTTATAAAGCTGTGCCATTGCTAGAACCACATTAAAGTGTCGATCAGGAGAATCGGATGGCTTTGGAAGCCATCTTGCATGTCGTGTTGACGAATATGATCTCAATGACGATGGCAATGCCGGTGAGTGGCTAGGCCTCTCCAAAGAAGAGTGGCTGGCATGTTGGAAAAAGCAGAGGCATGACAAAGGCTCATTCGGCAATAGGGCCACTAAAAAGGGTGACGGAGGTGGAGACAAGCAGTGTAGGTAACGTAGTGGAAGAGGTGGCAACAAAGGCACCGCGTCCAATGGGAGTAAGGATGGTGGGTCCAACATCAATAGAAATGGTGTAAAGAGCAAGTGCTACAACTGTAGCATTCTTAGGCACTTTGCTCGAGATTGTCACAAGGGAGGCCAACCTCACCAATGCTCAAGAAGAGACATCAACACTCTTGATGTCCGAGCATTGGCGAATTTGTGGAAATTAATGATGATGCCATATCATATAATGTCTTCCTCAATGAAGAGAAAGTCATCTTGCAAGACACCGACGCTGACGAGTGGTATCTAGACACCGATGCCAACAACCAAATGACGGGTAATCATTTGATGTTCTCCTTACTTGACGATACAGTGCAGGGCATTGTGAAGTTCAGGGATGGCTCAGTGGTGAGTATCAATGGTAAATGGGTCGTGGTGTTCCATTGCAAGAATGGTGAGCAACGTGTGTTGACTGAGGTGTATTACATACCTCAATTAAAGAGCATTATTGTGAGTTTGGGGCAGCTTGATGAGAATGGCTGCAAGGTGATCATTGAGAATGACGAAGTTTGCATCCTCGATTATGAGTGTATCGCTCCAACAATCGGATGTACAAGCTAGGATTGACAGTGGGAGTGCTCGTGTGTCTCCTAGCAAAGGCGAATGACGCTGCATGGTGTTGGCATGCACAATATGGACATCTACACTTCCAGGCACTCCATGACCTCATCGCCAAGAACATGGTTGATGGTGTGCTGGTGATCGGGCATATGGATCAATTCTGTGATGGGTGTACATTTGCCAAGATGCATCGAACTCCATTTCCACGGTTATCATCGTATTGCGTGGAGCGTAGATTGGAGCTGGTGCATGGAGATCTTTGTGGTCCTATCACGCCTGCGACTTCGAGTGGTAATCGGTATTTTTTGCTAATTATTGATGACTATAGCAAATTCATGTGGGTGGAGATGCTACGAACGAAGGACGAGGCATTCAAATACTTCCGTAAAATCAAAGCAATGGTAGAGAACAAGCGTGGGATCAAATTCATAGCATTACAAAGCGACCGTGGTGGCGAATTAATTCCGATGAGTTCAAGAGTTACTGCGATGAGCATGGTATTAAGCGACACACGACAGCACCCTACTTGCGACAGTAAAACGGCGTCGTGGAGCATCGTAACTGAATGGTGGTGGAGATGGCACATTGTCTATTGAAGAGCATGAGCATGCCTGCTCTATTTGAGGGCGAGGCAATGAAGACAACAATGCATATCTTAAACCGAGCACCAACGTGAGTGCTCACCAAGGTCACACTATAAGAGGCATGACATGGGCAACGACCGAACGTGTCCTACTTTAGGATGTTTGGCTGCACCGCTCATGTTAAGAAGACATGCCCTGGTATCACTAAGCTCTCAGACAGATCCACACTAATGGTTTTCATCAGCTACGAAGACGACTGCAAGGCTTACCGCGTATATGATCCCACGAAACATAAACTACATATGACGTGTGATGTGATCTTTGAGGAGGACAAACCATAGGATTGGAGCACTATGTTGAGTGGTAATGTGTCCGATCACAACATGGATATATTCACCATAGAGTACACTTCAATCAACATGGGGGAGTGGTACTCTGGTGAGCAATAACAACAACACGAGTACAGCCTCAAAACCATTGGCACCAGAGGAGATGGAACCATGCACACCGACAAAAGTTTGTTCCCCTACACCAAGCAACGTTGAGTTCGTCTCTCCGCCAACCGATGAATCACATGATTATGAGGGTGTACCACAGCGGTATCAAACATTCAATAACATCTACGACACAACATCGGAGATGCATGATGTCTACTATAGCGTATGATGCTTGTTGGCTGCTCAGCAGCCGACAAGCATCGATCAAGCGCTCATACAAGAGTGTTGGAGACACACCATGGAAGAGGAGTTGCGCTCTAATGCCACTTAGGAGTTTGTAGAGCTTCTAATAGGTTGCATTACGATTGGGCTCAAGTGGGTCTTCAAGGTGAAGAAAGATCTCGAGGTAACATAGTCAAGCATAAAGCTCAGCTTGTTGCTAAGGGATATGTGCAGCTGCAAGGCATCGACTTTGACGAGGTCTGGCAAGAATGGAGACGATGCGTGTTAATGGCATTAGCGACACACAGTGGCTGGCAAGTTCACCACATGGACATTAAATCTGCATTCCTAAATGGTTAACTCATAGAGGAGGTGTATGTGCGGCAACCGTCGGGATTCATCGATGACAAGCGCAAGGACATGGTCCTTAGGTTGAGCAAGGCACTATACAGTCTACAGCAAGCACCGAGAGCTTGGAACTCCAAGCTAGACAGCTCCCTGGTAGCACTTGGTTTTGAGCGTAGCCCATTAGAACACGCCATGTATCGAAGAAAAAAGAAAAGCACTTCTTTGCTGTGGGGGTGTTCGTTGATGATCTAATCATTACTAGCTCCAACGTTAATGACATCATTGAATTCAAGACTCAGATGATGAGTATGTTTGACATGAGTGATCTCGGTCTTTTAAGCTACTACATTGACATTGAAGTAACTCAGGTCGAAGGAGCAATCACTCTCTGTCAAAGTAGCTACGCATACAAAGTGATCGAGTTGTCGATGCTACTAAGTATCACAACATTGTTGGAAGCTTGTACTACTTAGTAAACACACGGTCTGATATTGCTTATGTCGTAGGCATTGTGAGCCGCTACATGGAGGCGCCCACAATGCAACATATGGCGGCTGTGAAGCGCATATTGCACTATGTGAGCGATACTACTAGCTTTGGGTGTTGTTATGAGCAACATGACACATCAGAGATCAAGATTGTGGGTTTTGGTGATAGCGACTTGACTGGTGTGTGGACGATCGGAAGAGCACTACAGGGACAACCTTTTATATTGGAGATAATTTGATCACTTGGGATCGCAGAAGCAGAAGATTATGGCGCTCTCTTCTTGTGAAGCTGAGTATATTGCGGCAGCCATGGCGGCATGCCAAGGCATTTGGCTCAATTGTTTGATTACTCATCTTACCGAAGCGGCACCGATGAAGGTCAAGCCTTTGATTGACAACAAATCAGTAATCATGCTATGCAAGAATCCGATACATCATGATCGCAATAAGCACATTGACACACGATTTTATTACATATGCGATTGTGTCAAAGAAGGCAAAATCAAAATCGAGCACGTGAACACAAAAGGATAATTTGCTGATATTCTGATGAAGGTGTTGGGTCGTGTGAAATTTGTCGAACTTAGGCAAAACTTGGCCTGATGGAAGTTAAAAGGACAGGAGAAAGGGGTGATTTGTTAATTACTCTCTATTAGTTAGTCAAACTTGGTTTGTTCTTTCTTTGACCTGTTTTTGGTCTGCAGGTTTGTAGGTGTACCGAGTCATTCGTCTAGCATCTTGTAGTGTAAGATTAGGAGGAAAGTTAAGCACATTTGTTCAGTATAAATAAAATGAAAATCGCTGCAGCAATACACAGCGATACAGAGAAAACCATTTACTGTTCATCTTCTTTTTTTCTTTGTTTAATTGTCTAGCTCGGTCGATTGTCCGTGACTACACTGCTGCTTGTTGATTCTTCTTCTCCTTCTTGCTCCTTTTGCTTTACTTTAGACAGGGTTAAGTGAAGCCCTTGAAACACTTTGTGGTCAAGGCTTTGGTGCAAAATCATATAACATGCTGGGACTATATCTGCAAGCCTCCTGCATCATCTCCTTCTTCTTCTCTATCATCATATCTGTAGTTTGGCTATATACAGAGAAGATTCTGATCATTCTAAATCAAGATCCTCAAATCTCTACTGCTGCTGCACTTTTTATCAAGTATCTGATTCCTGGGTTATTTGCATATGGCTTTCTGCAAAACATCACGAGGTTTCTTCAAACACAATCTGTGGTGTTGCCCCTTGTCCTATGCTCAGCGATACCCATGTTTATTCATATTGGCATTACTTACACTTTGGTTCATTATGCTAATTTTGGTTTCAAGGGAGCTCCATTGGCGGCTTCTATTTCCCTATGGATATCAGTCTTCGTTTTGGCTATGTATGTGCTTTCTGCAAAGAAGTTTGAGCACACTTGGTGTGGATTTTCGTTCCAATCGTTCCGTTACATTCATATTCCCTTAAAACTGGCTCTGCCTTCTGCTGCAATGGTATGGTAAGGATGGTCCAACATCTATAATTTTTCTTCTCTAATACCAACCATTAATTTAGGTTCATGATTGATTCCCAACTTCAATAAACTTCGTAGTTTTCCAATGCCTATGCAGCTTGGAGGAGTGGCCCTTCGAGATTCTAGTGTTTTTAGCAGGATTGATGCCCGAATCTCAAATAACTACTGCATTGCTCGCAATATGGTACATTACTGATCTTTCTTACTCTCTATGTGACTTCTGAAACTGATCTTGTAATGGGTTCTTCTGCATATTCAGTGGGGAAGCAGAAACAGTGGCCTCCATGATCGCCTACGGTCTCAGTGCAGCTGCAAGGTTAGCTGATAAAACAATATCTCCAGATGCAGTTTTCCACAGTCTCTTAACCATCTGCGTAATTTATTTTTAAGATTGCATATTCATTCCTTTGACAGCACAAGGATTTCTAATGAACTGGGAGCAGGCAACCCAGATAGAGCCAAGAATGCAGTTGTTGTAAGTCTAAAGCTCTCTGTGATAATCCCTCTCATTCTTGTGTTGGGTCTAGTATTGGGTCGCAAAATCTGGACTAACTTGTTCAGCGAGAGCCAAAGAATAACAAAAGAATTTGAATCGATGCTGGTCTTGCTTGCTGTTTCAATTACACTTGAATCAATCCAAGGTGTTTTATCAGGTTAATCTGAGTTCTCCGGGACTTCTACATACATTGGTAATCATCAAAAGTTTGTCGTTTCAGATTTGCTGTTTAAATGATTATATCAAGTGAGATTTTGAAGGTGCAGGTGTGGCAAGAGGATGTGGTTGGCAGCACTTGGCTGCCTGGGCTAACTTGGCCACCTTTTATTTCATTGGCATGCCATTATCTTATCTTCTTGGTTTCAAGTTGAAGCAGTATGCTAAGGTAAAACAGATTCATAATTTGATATGAAATTTCAATTCAACCCATCATAATCATAATTGTTTATTTATAAAATTGCAGGGTCTGTGGATTGGGTTAATCTGCGGCCTTTCTTGCCAAGCTTGTACATTCTTGTTGATCGCAGTGAGGACAAAATGGACTAAAACAGAACTTGTTGAAGGCACAGATGAAGGAAGCCTTCTTCTTGTAGCCTAACCCTTCACAGAATAAGTTAAGGGACACCTTTGCTATTTGGAAACGTTTTAAGTAGGGGAACAATTTTTATTGGAATCCAATAATTGTACAAAACACTATAATAAAAGGGGTTTCTATATTACCATTTAATTGATATTAATAAATTAGCATATTAATCATATTCTTGATATTATAAGATTAATATATTTTTAATGATAATAAAAAGTTTTCTTTAATTTCTTTATTTTATTAAAAAAAAACATTTATAATGGATGCATATGAATTATAAAATAATAATTTTTGTTATTAATTAATAATGAAAAAATAGTAATTTTAACAAACACATAATTTTTTTAACAACATATTTAAATTTTATTACCGCAAACTTATTTTTATTTAATATATATATTTAAAAAATATATAAACTTATTAATTTTAATAAATAAAAATAATATGATTTTGAGTGTAGATTAAAGAAGATAATGGGCCTTAGACTCAAGACTCACAAGTTCTTGCTTTGATCCAAATATTCCACATGCCAACCACTTAATTGAGAATTTGCATTGTCTATTTTCAAATGATTTTTGTATACAAAAGAATCGATGTACGTCAAACGTGCATGCAGTGGATTATCGTTTAAGTTGTTATTGTAGTGTTC
>CAOGCB010422244.1:0-12997 GCA_948266635.1 Cnidoscolus chayamansa | reverse complement strand
AAGGTTGTTGATATCTTATACAGCCTTAAGGAACAACCTGATCAGGCGTTCTCCTTCTTTTGCAAATTGAAGAACTTGGGCTTTCATCATGATGTCTCCTCATATGCTACAGTTATTAGAATCCTCTGTCATTGGGGTCTCCGCAGTAACCTCCATTCAATTTTCTTTGATCTTATTCTGGATTCTCGCAATGATAATGGTGTTTCTTTTGATATTTCACGCTTGCTTGATACTCTTAGTGAAGGGGTTGTTGATGACGCTAAACAGAACTCTTCATTTATGTTTAAAGTATATGATGCGTTGGTTAAGTCCTATGTTAGTGCTAGTATGTTTGATGAGGCCATTGATGCTTTGTTTCAAATGGGGAGGCGGGGATTCGTGCCCCATATAGTCACTTGTAACTTACTTATGAACAAACTGATTCAGAATGGTAAATTAGATATGGCGCTGGCCATTTACAAACAGTTGAAAAGGTTGGGTTTGAGCCCTAATGATTACACCTATGCCACTGTGATAAAGGCATTTTGCTTAAAGGGCAGTTTAGAAGAGGCTGCAGATGTCTTTAGGGATATTGAGGAAGATGGCCTTACCGAGATTTATTTTGCTTACACAGCTTATATAGAAGGACTTTGTATGAATCAGAAGTCAGACTTGGGCTATCAGGTGCTTCAAGCATGGAAAGCAGCCAACATCCCCTTTGATACATATGCTTATGCAGTTGCAATTCGTGGCTTTTGCAATGAGATGAAATTCAAAAAAGCAGAAGGAGTCTTACTTGACATGGAAAAAGAAGGGTTAGTTCCAGATATGCATTGCTACAATGCATTGATCTGTGGGTTTTGCAAGGGTGGAGAATTGCTAAAAGCATATGCTCTCCTCAATGATATGATGTCAAAGGGTGTGAAAATATTTCGTGTGAGTGTTGGTTCAATTCTTCAATGCTTGTGTGAAATGGGCATGCATTCTGAAGTGGTGGATCAATTTAATAAATTTAAGAAATTAGATATATATCTAGATGAGGTTTCCTACAATATTATAATTGATGCTTTGTGCAAATTGGGGAAGCTAGAAGAAGCTGTAGCATTGCTAGATGAAATGAAGGTCAAGCAAATGGATATGGATATTATGCATTATACGACTCTAATTAATGGGTATTGTTGCCAAGGCCACCTGGTAGATGCTTACAATGTATTTAAGGAAATGATAGAGAAGGGTTTAAAGCCAGATATTATCACTTACAATGTACTTGCTAGTGGATTTTGTAGGCAAGGCCTTGCAATTGAGGCACTTGACCTTTTGGATCATATGAAGACATATAATCTGAAACCTAATGCTATTACACATAATGTGGTAATTGTAAGCTTATGTGAAGGAGGGAAAGTGAAAGAAGCTGAAGTGTTTTTCAATAGCATAAAGGATAAGAGTTTAGATAATTATGCTGCCATGATTAATGGATACTGTAAAGCCAGCCATACCAAGGAGGCTTACAAGCTTTCCTTTGAACTTTTAGGACAGGGACATGTAGTGAAGAAAAGCTGCTACTATAATCTTATCCAAAACCTGTGTGTGGAAGGTGATAATGATGGAATTCTCATGCTGCTAAAGAGAATGTTGGCTTGGAATGTGGAACTTAGCAGAGTTATGTACAGTAGAATAATTTCTGCTTTGTGTCAGATTGGGGATGTCAGAAATGCACAATCAGTTTTTGATATTATGTCTGTGAAAGGGTTGACTCCTGACATCTACACCTACACAATAATGATAAATAGTTACTGCAGGATGAATTGCTTGCAGGAAGCCCATGATCTCTTTCATGATATGAAACAAAGAGGAATTAATCCTGATCTGGTTACTTTTACAGTTTTGCTTGATGGTCATCATAAAGCAAACATAAGGAAGGTACATTCCCCAGCCAGTTCTAAGGGAAGCAATGAAGATGCTTTTGATGCTTCATCTGTTTGGAAGGAAATGAAGAATAGGGGGATAAGACCTGATGTCATTTGTTATACTGTTTTGATTGATCGACATTGCAAGGCAGATAACCTTCAGGATGCTGTATGCCTATTTGATGAAATGATTAACAGAGGACTAGAACCTGATACAGTAACTTATACAGCTCTTCTGTCCGGCCTTTGTAACAGGGGAGATGTGGATAGGGCTGTAGATCTTCTCGATCAAATGTCACTAAAGGGGATATTGCCTGATGCTCGCACCATGTCTGCACTAGAGCGTGGTATTTTAAAAGCCAGGAAGGTACTGTTTATGAAGTAACATCTTCTGTAAATGATGGTGGTTGGATGAATCTAAAATGTCTGGACTAGTAAAAATTTTATTCACAGGTAGACATGAAATACTTTGCATTTCTCTGTCTATGTGTGTGTTTTAGTTGTTTTTGTCAATCTGTAAAATATTTTGATGGAGATTAAATTGTCAAGTTATCATCTTCTACAGATACTTGCTTGGTGGTCATCGAATTGTTTAATTCCATGTGAGGTAGAAAATCTATCTGAACTCTGGAATCTGTATGTTTTCTATCTCTTTCAAAATCTTTCGTCATTTATGTTTGCAGAGGTTTCAACTTTCAATCGGAAGCCTCTCATAACAAATTTCAACTTGGGAGGTTGTCTGGAACCCAAACTCTTAAACTGTGTAGAATACAACGAGACTATCAGTTTTCATCCTATATGTTTTTTTTTGTTTGAAGCTCAAAGTTTCTTGCAACTCTGGGATGCATAAATTTCTATTATCCATAATTCACTAGATCATTTCAATCACTATAAATTCTAGATGTAATGCTCCCAGGAATTTGCTTTTGGTGGACTTGCATTAGGTGAGCGCGTTCATGGTTGGTTGCTTCACGTAACTAATTCTTGGAGTACATTTATTGTACAATAACTATGAGGCTGCAATTCTGCTATTGCACTTGAACGCTCTTAAGAATCCATTTTATTCTAGAGGGGATTGTATGTTCATATCACTTATGACATCATCAAAGGCTTGGCCTTCACTTAAGTTACTCAAATTGCTTGTGCTTGGCCCTTAATTCAAGTTTGTGATCAGGGTTGCATTATATCATGTTTGAAAGTTAAACCCTATCATTCTCTTGGTGTGAGTTAGAAATATAAACTCCAAGTCCATGGTAAGCACACAATTACTCGAAAATATTTGTGCCAATATCATTGGATAATGGTGCACAAGGATGAGTGAAAAATAATAGTAGTTTCTAAGATATGCAGGAAATTCATAGCTAATTAGAACTAAATAATGCATTTATATTTCAAAAATGAAAAAAAGCGGTTTGAGGAATATTGAGTATTGCTGAATTGTCACTTCAAATACTAAATTTCATGTAGGTTACTAGCACTTACCTGATAAACCCCTGCTGATTTATTCAAGGAGGAAAAAGAAACAAAACCAAAGACCAATCACAAGGCAACACTTGGACAACACGTGGGTCCCAACTAATAGAGAGATTGGCGCCTAAGGAGTGTGCAACTAATTTTGTCGTTTTCTTCTTTTCTGTTTTTGAATTCTGTTGCTGTTTAGGAAGGGGAGGCTAGATATTTAGAAGAGAGGAGGGGGGAGGATAGAGAATATAGCTCCAGGTTGCAGAATGGACTGTTAGGCGTCTTCCTAAGGAATTTCCCAGGAAAGCGATTCATTAATCCACATCATATTTTCCTATTCTAACAACATCAGTTTCTTTTCTCTTATTCTCCTCTACCTATTTGTTATTTTGTACTCCCTCATCTGTTTCCAGAGCCAAGGAGGAGCTGGTAAGTGCAGAATCAGATCAAGGTACTTACCATTACCCTGCAGTGGTGTCTGCAAATAATATGCAAGCGTTAGCTTCTGACTGCTCACTTCTGAATTTTGGTACATTTAATTCTGGTATGCATGCTCTAATTTCTGGGCCATTGTCTTCAATCCCCTCAAAAAGTAACTTGAAAGGAGGTGTTTGCAGTGATTGATGGGTCATCTTCTGTTTGCTTGGAAACTAGGCATAAGTACTTCAGCACGGTATGGTTCAATGTATTTGGATTTCTTCTGTGTGCAGAAATTCAGAGTACTTTGCTGAGTCCCCAACTCCCCATGCAGTGAGCAGGTTGGACGCATTTCTGATGCACATCAATTAACTGCAAATATTAGGAATTATAACTTTTCTACTTATTTACGCCCAGAATTGATGAGGCAAAATATCCATGAACTCAGTAACGGGCATGATTTTGCATCTCCCAAATCTTAACCTCACTCCTGTTTCAAAATATCCAAGAGCCCAGTTCTCACTGGCTTGTTGTCATAAGCCCTCATGCTGCAGATCTTCCTCTTCTTCATAGTGAACTGGGAATGATCTTACACTGGTGAACTCAATTTAAAAAGAAGGAATTATATGTGAATAGATTCTTTTGTTGATTATTGATGTTATCTGAATAAGAATTATCATTGACTCACTTATGTGACTGAGTCTGCTTCCTAAATACCAAAACGTGTATAAAGGAAAAAAAGAAGAGAATATTGACCTCCCATTTCTTCTTTCCAAGTTCCAAAATTTTCTCGTCCCTATCTTGCAATTGGCATCTGTTTTTGGATTTATTTATGTATTTGTCAACTGACATAGTGCATATAAAGATCATATAAAGATGTCTGCTTGTGCGTGCTTACTGAGGTACATGGGACACTATACTTTGTAGATTTTAGGATTTAGATACAATATAGATGTGGAGTTGTTATAAATTGATTTTACTGGGTTCAATGCCTTATCAATTAAGGGATATTGTGTCATCTAATATGGTGCACTTTCTGTTGCAGCAAGTTCAATATCTGTTCAATCTGTGAGAGATTTTGGTCGTGCATGTTCATCTATACCTGGAACACAGTGATTGACCCTATTGTGTCATCTGTTGGAGATTAAGCCACTCCATGACAGAGGTATGTAATAAATGATGTCTTGAATTTGGTTACTTATCATACACATTTTAAAAACTGTTGCTTATTACAAGAGGGAAAGTATGTGCAACAAAAAAGAGTTTCATGACAAAATTATCTACCTTTTGAACCATTGAAATTGCATTTGTGCCTAAACCAAACTAATGATGCTTATAATTTGCTATTTGCTCTTAGGCCATTGAGAATCTGCTCTGCAGTATCTACATGTAAACTTGAGGCCTGGTCAATTGAAATGTTAGATATCAATAATCAGGTATTGGCCCAACCTATTGCCAGTACATGTAACTTCAATGTTCGTGTCATGTGATAATGTTTTACTGCCTAAATGGTAGATTTCTGATCCTATTAACTTTGAGTATCCAAAAACTGATTATTTTGATTTTTTTTTCTTTTTGTGTAACTGCGCAGATTGAGTTCTGGTGCCTTTGTACCAAAGTCATACTCACTCACTTTCTCTGGTGTAGGCCTTGGTGCAGGTCTTGTGCCTTTTTAGCATCTATTGGTGCATTCTTACCCTCAGGCTTTATCTACCTTTTCCTTCGAAGATTTGATGCATGCTTATCCCTGGGCTCCATCTGCATTTCAGCAAGCATATCAAGATAACAGTGTATTCCTTGATTCCCTGGCAAGAATGAAGTACAACCTTAAACAATTAAAAGGTGTTTTACCTAGGAGTATCTTGCCTCTGTCTGGTGCACATATGTTCTGCAGAACAACCTTAAACAACTATCTTCATGTGAAATCCCAAAGTTTTCAGAAGGTTTATTGATTGAAAAGGGAAAAAGGAAAAAAAGAAGGATAGTTACTACTACACTGGCATCTTGGTTTTTAAATTTAGCAACTCAGATCATCCGATTTTGTGGCTGTGCCCTGACATGAGTAATTTAGCCATGAATAGTCTCTAATTTCTTAGAAGACAAAAATACTTAGGTCGACACTTTTGATGACTGAATTGTTCTTTTATTATGTTTTTAAGATGAGTAGCTTACATCTAATTTGAATTATAGTTTACATTAGCATAATATATTTATATGAGAAATGAACAACTGCCGGGGAAGGCAATTAACACAAGGGAAATGTTAGTTGGGAAGTAGGCAGTCCGAATGATTCATAAACTACTGTAATTATCAAGGTTGGTACTACTTAACCTTCTCCTAAACACGTTCATTCTTTTCGCTTCTTGCAATAAAATTATGAGCAGAAAATCTAGTACTTAAGCTCTGATTTCTAACTCGGTTAATATGAAGTCATTGATCGATCAATGGCTGGTGGTGGAGATTTAACCGTTCCTTCTGTTGGATCCAAAAGCATCATGGATCCAGTCCAGGAATCAGGCGACGGTAATTACCGCCAATCAAGCATAGAGGCAATCCTCGTGGCCCCTAAGTTGCCAAGGACAAGTGAAGGGGAGACAATCAGGCGGCCTCGTGGGAGGCCTGCAGGCTCTAAAAATAAACCAAAACCACCCATTATTGTAACTCGAGATGGTGCAAATGCATTAAGGGCTCATGCAATGGAGGTCAGCTCAGGCTGTGATGTGAGTGAGGGTTTAGCCAACTTTGCAAGAAGGAAACAACGTGGAATATGTGTACTTAGTGGAAATGGTTGCGTAACCAATGTCACCTTGCGGCAACCAGCTTCATCCGGGGCCATCGTGACCCTTCATGGCCGATTCGAGATCCTATCATTGCTTGGATCAATATTGCCACCGCCAGCTCCACCAGGGATTACAGGGCTAACTATTTATTTAGCAGGGGCTCAAGGACAGGTTGTCGGTGGGGTAGTGGTGGGCGCACTCATTGCATCTGGCCCTGTTGTGATCATGGCAACATCTTTCATGAATGCTACTTTCGATCGTTTACCATTGGACGAGGATGAATTTGGTGCTATCGTGCAGAATCAACATTATCAAAATGATCATCTCCACCACCATCACTTTGATATTTCAAATCTATGTGGAATGCCACAAAACTTGCTCACTAATAGTACGATGCCACCAGAACCATACTCGTGGGCAACGGGACAAACAATGACAAAATCCTAACCTGATTCGCTGCAAGTCCAAAGTATAAGAACCTCATAACAGGCCCACTGTTGTTAAGCATTGTTAGACATTTCTGAAGAAATTATCTTTTGTAGCTTTTAGCATTTTCTACTTTTACAATAATTCCATCAAGATAGTTGTTCTGCAGAAAGTACTAGTATTTGTTGCTTCAAGATATTTATTAGTTTCAGAATTTATCCTGTTTCCTTTATTATCAATTTCAGAACATCCAGTACATAGTAGATTTCTTTGGCTTTTGGATGCAGCCTTCCACCTGCTACAAATTCATGAACTTCCCCATTTACTTCAATTAAACTACATCCGGGTTCTTTCTCTACCTGCTTTTCTTTCATTGAAAGCCTTTGCTGTATTGCTTCCTCAAAATGACCAGAGGCTGAAAAGGCATTAGCCATTAGCACAAAACTTGAACTTTCACTTGAATCTAACTCTATCAAATGCATTGCTGCTCGTTTTGCCATCTCTATATTTCCATGCGTGCAACAAGACCAAAGTAGAGATCCCCATATGATGGCATCTGGATCCATAGGCATACTTTTTATGAGCTCTTCCGCCTGCTCCAGGAGTCCCACTCGGCCTAACACATCAACCATACAACTGTAATGTTTTATTGATGGTTTTATCTTATATTTTTCTTTCATTAATAGGAAATAGTCCTTGGCTTTATCCACCAAGCCAGAATGATTACAAGCTGTCAAGACACCGATAAAACTGACATGATCTGGTTTCAAATTTGAAGACTCCAGCACTGAAAATAATTGGATTGCTTCTTTGTCTTGACCATTCATTGCTAGGCCTAAAATTGTTGAGTTCCAACATGATAATCCTTTCTTGGGCGCACTATTAAACACTTGAAGAGCTTTATTAATGCTTCCACACTTGGAATACATGTCTATAATTGCTGTAACAACAATAGCATTCAATTCAAACTTGTTTTTTACCATATAATCATGAATCCATTCTCCTTGCCTAATGGCTCCTAAGCAAGCACAAGTGTTTAACAAACTCACCATTGTAAACTCAGTAGGCTTTATCCTATCTTCTTGCATTTTATGAAAAAGCTCCAATGCCTCCACAAATCTACCATTCCTGACGTACCCACTAATCATTGAATTCCAAGAAACCGTATTCTTCAATAACATGTTATCAAATATCCTTCTTGACTCATCAATCAATCCACATTTAGCTAGTGCCATAATCATTATATTCCAAGCTACGACATCAAAATCTATACCGCCATCAAACACTTTCCGTGCTTCACTCATGAACCCGCAATTTGCATACATATACAAGATAGTGTTTCGAATAAAGGGATCATTATCAAGTCCCATTTTGATAACCCTACCATGAAGCTGAGCACCTTCAGAAACAAGATTAAGTTGAGCATAAGCCTTAAAAACTGAAGGAAACGTCAGTCTTTGAGGTTGAATTGGCGAAGAGAGCAACATATCAATGAATAAAAAGATAGCAATTTGGGGAGTAGAGCTTTGAGAGAAGCCTCTAATGATAGTATTCCATATGAAGAGATTTGGGTTTTGAATTTGTGTAAAGAGTAAATAAGCATAGTTGATGTCACCAGCAGGGCAGGTGCAAAAAGCTAACAGCCGGCTAGCGGCAATAGGGTTTTTGGCTAGACCAGTTTTGATGAGTTGGGCATGAAGTTTTTGGAGGTCTTTCATGGTATTGCATTTTTGGTCCAGCATGGAGAGGTAAGTCTGGTGAGAGATGAACTTTGTTGGGAATGGAGCAACGGAACAACAAAAGGGTACCATTTTCTATGGTTCTTGACTTCTCCCTCCAAGCTGTCTGATCCTTTTGCTATTAATGAATTATATAAATGTTGAATTACTATTTATTTTTTTAATTTAATTTTTATATTTTTAAAAATACAATAAATAGGATAATTACGAAAATTATAAAATGAAGCAAAGCTAAGAAAGGCGTAGAAAGAAAGATGGCTTCACAAGCAGCAGTGCAAAGATCTCCACTGCCGTCTTCCACCACTTCTGCGTCCCCTCTTCAACGCCTATCTACCTTCAAAAATCCATCCTCCTCCTCCCCTCTTCTACACACCGCCACCACAGCTTCCCCCTTAGACTCCTTTGCCAAGGACCCTATTCTCTCCCCTTTTCTCTCTCCATCCTTCTCCTCCACTTCCTTCTCCTCTGCCGCCCTGTCTTCTGGCTCCCCTGCCTCCACTGCCGAACACCTCCACCATGCCATCCGTCTCCTTGAATCTCAACTCCGCACTGAAGTCCTATCTCGCCACACCGAACTCCTCAACCAATTATCATCTCTCAAGCATGCTGAACACGCTCTCTCCACCGTCCGATCTGCCGTCTCCTCCCTCCAGTCATCTGTGCGCCGTGTACGATCGGAGCTTTCCGAACCCCACAAATCCATCCAAGCCAAAACCGTCCAACTCTCCAATCTCCATTGCACCACGGAGCTTTTGCAGCACACGATTCGTGCTCTCCGACTCTCGAAGAAGCTCCGTGATCTGATCTCGGCGTCAGAGACAGAGCCTGAGAAGCTGGATCTTGCCAAGGCAGCGCAGCTCCATTGTGAGATCTTGAATATGTGCAATGAATATGACTTGATGGGGATCGATTGCATAGACGAAGAGCTCAGTTGGGTTAAAGAAATTGGCGAAAGATTGCGAGATGAGGCGATGAAAGTTCTGGAGAGGGGAATGGAGGGACTGAATCAGGCTGAAGTTGGCACAGGATTGCAAGTGTTTTATAATTTAGGAGAGTTAAAGGTTACTGTGGAACAACTGGTCAATAAGTACAAGGGAATTGGGGTGAAGAGTGTGAGTCTGGCGTTGGATATGAAAGCCATCTCCGCTGGAGGTGGCGGTGGTGGGTATGGGCCCGGAGGTGTAAGAGGGAGCGGAACACCTCAAATTGGAGGAGGGGCGAGGGCCAGAGAAGCGCTCTGGCAGAGGATGGGCACATGTATGGATAAATTGCACTCCGTAGTGGTTGCTGTTTGGCATTTGCAGAGGGTCTTGTCCAAGAAAAGAGATCCGTTTACGCATGTCTTGTTGCTTGATGAGGTTATCAAGGTGAGAGGGGATGCTTAATTTTTTTTTTTTCTCGCTTAAGCTTTTTTTTTTCCTGAGAAAATCTTGGAAGTTGTGAGAAACTGACTTTAAAAGTTGAAGCTTGGCAAAATGAGAGTGTACTCAACTAAGAATGATACAATGGTATAGATTTATTCTAAATAATATTTAATAATTTGGCAGAGATAGGAGAAACACTTAAACAGAAGCAACTGAAATATTAGCTTGCTTTGTGGCTTGTAGGCTTCCAAAGGATCCTAACGTTTCTAATATTGCTATCAATAGGCTCTGTAGGATAGGATTCTATCCTTCCTTTGATTGTTTGATCAGTTGAATTAGTTGCTGAGACTATTAAATTAATGCGTTGCTATCAATTAAGCTTAAATCAGCTTTTTTTTCACTTAGGAAGGTGATTGCATGTTGACTGATCGAGTTTGGGAGGCACTTGTTAAAGCTTTTGCAAGCCAAATGAAGTCTGCTTTCACTGCATCAAGTTTTGTTAAGGAGATATTTACTGTGGGATATCCGAAGCTCTTCTCACTGATAGAGAATCTATTAGAGAGGATCTCACGAGATACAGATGTCAAAGGGGTTTTACCAGCAATCAGCTTGGAAGGAAAAGAACAGATGGTTCAAGCTATTGAGATTTTCCAGACGGCTTTTTTGGCTTTGTGTTTAAGTGGCCTTTCAGATCTTGTAAATACTGTTTTCCCTGTGTCCAGCCGTGGAAGTGTTCCCTCCAAAGAACAAATCTCTCGGATCATATCACGCATTCAGGAAGAAATTGAAGCTGTTCATTTGGATGGGCGTTTGACTCTTCTTGTTTTGCGGGAAATTGGCAAGGTTTTGCTTCTACTTGCAGAACGAGCTGAATACCAGGTATTCTGGCAGAAAAAGTGTTACTCCTTTTCATTTTCTTTCCAACTCCCGCACCCCCTCCTTTCTTTCTATTGTCTATTGTCATTTATGGCGATATTTTGGGCTCTGTGCGTGAAGTATTTCCTTCTGTGACACGTAGTATATCCTGCTGAAAACTTACCGCATTTCCCTGCTCTGTTCCACCTTTTTCTCTTTGGTGGTTATTTTTCGTCGATATTGCTGCTTAGCACTTCTCTAGCAAAATTATTATCCTGCTATTCTTGCAGTTTGCATTTTCTATCATTTTATTACGTACTTACCCTCATTTCTTATCATAATCAGAGGGATGGCCAATTTCTGATGGAGTATAGATGGATACTTGAAAGTTGCAGTGTCAAGGAACCATTATACTTCCTCTTTTCACAATACTTGCTCTATGCACTAATATGATGTCAAACTTCTCCTTTATCTTCTTATAGCACTCGTACATTCATTTATAGAAATTGCATCTGAATGGCAGATTTCTGCTGGTCATGAGGCTCGTCAAATTATGGGTCCTGCAACTCCAGCCCAAGTCAGAAACTTCGCTTTATGTCAGCATCTGCAAGAAATTCACACACGCATGTCGTCTATGATTGTTGGACTGCCTGCTATTGCTGCAGATGTATTATCTCCCTCATTGGGTGCAATTTATGGGGTTGCTCGTGATTCAGTTACACCTTTGTTCAAAGCAATGGTTGACCGTCTAGAGTCATGCATATTGCAAATTCATGAACAGAACTTTGGTGTTCTTGGCATGGATGCTGCAATGGACAACAATGCTTCTCCTTACATGGAGGAATTACAGAAGTGCATTCTTCACTTTCGTAGTGAGTTCTTGTCGCGACTGTTACCTTCATCAGCAAATGCTACAGCTGCAGGAGCAGAAACTATATGCACCCAACTGGTAAGAAGCATGGCAGCACGGGTTTTGGCATTCTTTATTAGGCATGCTTCTCTTGTACGACCCCTTTCAGAATCAGGTAAACTCAGAATGGCTAGAGACATGGCTGAGCTGGAGTTAGCTGTAGGCCAAAACTTGTTCCCAGTTGAACAACTTGGTCCACCCTACAGGGCACTCCGAGCATTTCGACCTCTTATTTTCTTAGAGACATCTCAACTGGAAGCCTCCCCTCTTCTTCAAGATCTGCCACCAAGTGTTATACTGCACCACCTTTACTCCCGAGGCCCTGATGAATTACAGTCTCCGCTGCAAAGAAACAAACTTACACCTTTGCAGTATTCCTTGTGGTTAGATTCTCAAGGAGAGGATCAGATTTGGAAAGGTATTAAAGCCACACTTGATGATTATGCTGTTAAGGTTAGATCTAGGGGAGACAAGGAATTTAGCCCTGTATATCCCCTTATGCTTCAGTTAGGATCTTCTTTGACAGAGAATGCACCTGTGTCCCAAAAGCCTTGAAATTTTGGTACATCTCTTGTAAGGCCGGGACGTTTAAAACCCTTGCCTGATGATTTCACCTGTATAATATGTATACAGGACAGTCGTGAGGAAGCTACATAAAGAGTTGAGCTAAGGTATACAATTTCTTTGGGTTTCAGTTTTGTGTCTTTGTTTTTTTATAACTCTCGGAAGTAGTTCTTCCGTTCGTCTCCTCCAAGGAGTCGACAGCATTTATTCCTTTTTTTTTTTTTTCCACACGGAATGTTACTACAGTGAAGTCTCTCACATTTCTGTCAACCATCAACCTATCAAAACAGATATGTTATTTTTCACAAGGATTACTTCTACTTCTACCAATGGAGAACAACTGCAACGCACTCACCTTCAAAAGTAACTGCTTAAACATCTCTTACTCGTGTATTTTGTAAAATTAACTCTCTAATTTTATTAAATAAATGCAACTTATTTTTAATATTATTCAGAGGATGAGTATTAGTACCATTTTATAAGTTCAATAATTCCTTTTCTTTTTAAATAAAACTAAATAGTTCTGTTTTTGAATTTTTAAATTAAATAATAGTTATTGTCTGTAAAGTACTTCAATTTAAGTGTTTTTTTTTTT
>CAOGCB010421881.1:0-16359 GCA_948266635.1 Cnidoscolus chayamansa | reverse complement strand
AAAGTTAGCGGCAAAAAGTTTCAGAAGAGAAGGGCAAAAAGAAAATACAACTGAAATTGAAGGGCAAATTAGTAATATCGTAAACCCCCAAATTCATCAGCCTTGTCATTGAGGGGTAAAAACGTTTTCAAAACCCTCGCTTCCGCAAACCCCTTTCTCCACCTCCGCCCAAAGCCGTTCTCTATTTCTCCCTTTTCTTCTTCCTATAAATGCAAACCCTAGCCTTTCTCTTATACCCTTTCAGGTTACAGTTATAAACCCCCCTTGCAGTTTTTTTAGTGGGTATTTTACATAATTATTGGTTTTGATCGTGGAGAGTGTTATTGAGAAATGGTAGCCCCTGTCAGTACTAGTGCTTCTGCTGCTACTACTGCAACGCAATCTCAGACGCATATACTTTCTGCTAGAGTCAGGAAAATGATACAATCAATCAAGGAAATCGTGGGCAATTTCTCTGATGATTTTATCTATACAGCCCTTAAAGAGAATCACATGGATCCTAATGAGACCACCCAAAAGTTGCTTAATCAAGGTCAGCTTTTTATTACCCCTTTTCCTCTGTTTATTGGCATTTTCTGTTTTTTCCCCTTTTATTTCTACTTCTTTATTGTTTTTTTCAAATTATGTCTAATTGGGGTTATTATGCTAATCTTTTTAAAGTTTCTAAAGAAGTTTAATGGGTCTTTTTTGGGGTTGGACTGCATTACCTTACGAGTTCATATTTCCAGGTTTTTCATATGGTTGTGATTTTATTTTCTGCCTTTAGTTTTTGTGGGAGTTTTTTAGTAATGGCCGTTTCACATTGGTGGCTTTCTGCTGATTGTGGTTTGGTTATAGAGAATTATTCGGCGTTCCATTTTCCCCCAAAGATTAATCTATTTGCTTTGGGTCAGATGTTTTAGGTTGTGTTTTGAGCTATCCATATTAGGTGCTTTGTGCTGATAATTGAGAAGGAATGTTCATATTTAATGGCTGTCTCTAGCTCTGAGCACGTCAAGATAAATTTAAAGCCTTAAAAAGTCCTCAACAGGTTCATTGGTATTTGCTTTTTTATATATATATTATTGTTGTGTCAAGTGCGAATGGGAGATGGTCCTTAATTTGTTATATGCTCATTCTGATAACAGATGTTGGAAGCAAATGGGAGGGCGTTTTGGTTAATTTGTAAACTTTTTTATTGTTTCTTGTGGATTTGGTGAATCATTTCTGTTAGCTATGATTGTGGAAGCTGAAGTTAACAGGTAATTTAGGGTAGCCTAAGGAAGGTTTATAGGTTTAAAACCCGATTCTTAATGAAGATTATGTTTTAGTTTTTGTTATGACATGCGTCAAGTGCTAAGTTCTTGTTTTATTTTTTTCTTCTCTATTTCATTTTTTTATTTGAGAAACTGAATATTTTGCAGATTTTAGTAGCATTAGGCTGTGCTGCCAATTGCTATTCAAGCTTCTCAAACTCTATCTGTAACTATTGCTTTTTTTTCCTCTCCATGAATAGGAGCTTCTGCTAAAGGAACTGGTGATCCTTAACTTGAGACTCAAAACTCCAAAAGCCATGTGTGCAACCAATGATATCATATTACTGGGTTGGAGGCTTTGTATTGTAGGAAATTTTAATAGAGCATAGGCTTCAGTGGGTCTCAGTGTAATGTGAGAATGATTTTGCAGAGTGCCAAAATTGGGGTCTACTAACATTTCCTTCACTTTTTCTTTTGGTGAGGGTGTGTATTTGTTGTGGAGCTCTATGATACTTTATTGTAAAAACCTAAGTCTGGATGCCTCTGTGCTGTGGTTTTTTTTCCCTTCCTGGAGTTGTGCATTGCTGACTGCTTCTCTTTTCTGGTCATTTATCACATGGTAACCACTAATCTATTGCAACTATATTCTCATTTAATTCTTATTTGGTTTTCATCAGATCCATTTCATGAGGTAAAGAGAAAAAGAGACAAGAAGAAGGAGGTATAATCTTGTTTCTTTACTGTTGAATTGCTATTTGCTTCTCCTCTCTTCTTGTTGAGCTATGTGGACCCTGCGCAGATTGCTTGACTATTGTTTATCTAAACTAATTTTGTGTTTTGCGCTTTTTAAGATATCCAATGCTGCATATTACTTAATAGGTCAAGAACCACCTTTCCTGTTGAAGTTCAATTATGCATATTAAGGGTACCGTGTTAGTTTTTATGCAAGCACATCTGATCTAACATTCAACTGATGAATTTATATGCTCATGGCCTCAGAGTATGGGTTACAGGGGTACTGCGGATTCAAGAAAAAATTATGAGAATGTGAGTCAAGGGACAAAATTTCTTGCATCTTATGATCGTAATGCTCGACAAGGTGGCTACAGTCGAACATCTGTACCTGGTAATGTGGGAGTTAGTAGAGAGTTCCGTGTTGTAAGAGACAACAGAGTTCACCACAATACAACTGGAGAACCCAAGCCTGCAATGCAGAAAGGTTCAGCATCCTGCAGTGAGCAAGGCACTGGAACTGTAACTGAAAAGGGGTACAATTATTTTGTCTTTTCCCTCTTTTTTCTTCTATTTTTAATCCTTTATGTTTGGTTCCTGGTGGTTGACACTCAAAAATTTTCCATGTTTGTTGCATCAACTTATAGGTTTCCTGACTCAAGATAGAAATACAATGAGTAGGATATCAGTTAGCAACCAATAACCATGATTCATTTGGTTGAGGGGTTGCATGTAATTGTAGCAATGATACACAGAACAAATACATGAATATAGTCCTAATTATCATCTCCTACAAGTAAATGTTTTTTATATGATATGGTACTAAATCTGTTGCTAACTTGCTATCCACGTGTATTAAATAATAATTCCCCTTTCTGATTGCATCTCTGGAAAGACAAGGGAAATGAACTTTGAACCTTGCTGTCATTAGAGTATGTGGTTACAATTAATTTACTTGATGATTGATCCAAAATGAATCTCAAAACCTTACAGCTATGTCAAAGTACTGGGTTGTGTGTAGCTTGTGTTTGGGATGGACTTAGTATAGTAGTTTGGAGATGAGTAGGTTTAAGGTTTCTCAGTTGATTTATGACTTCAATCCTTTGCCAAGCTTGCTTTTCATTACAGAAATTTTCACACTACTTGGGCCTATGATTATCATTATCTTCCCTTGTTTTCACCATTGAATGCTTGCCTGAATAGTTCTGCTGCCGTAATAATTTGCTGGATATGGTTAACTGGCTTCTTGATATCACGATAGTTATGTTGCAATTGACTAGATCTATTTATTTTTTGAAATTGTCTACATTCTGGTTTTTCTGAAGCCAACCCCATATGTTTTATCTATATATTTCAACTTCATTTGGTTGGAAAATTCTTTTACCATTTTGAGAAAATCTTGGATAATTATGATTTTTTGAATATGAGATAAATATTGAGACTCTGTTTTTGGATCGACTCTCTTCACCTTTTGATATTGTGCCTTGTGGAATCAACTGCATGATTATAACATTGAATATGATATTTATTTTCTTTCAGCAGCTCTTCAGGAACTTTAGGCAATACAAAGTCCTCTGGTGCACGAAGTTCAACTCAAGCTTCCAATGGGCCTACTGATTTTCATTCTAGAAACACCAAAGATGGTACCTTAAACACAGACCGGAAATTAGTATTTGAGGAGAAGCGAAATGCGGTTCCTAGTTCAGCTTCGCGGGTACAAGTAATAAAACCCAATTCTCAAAATCATTCTGTGACACTGGCATCAAGCAATTCTGTTATTGGGGTGTATTCCTCTTCAACAGATCCTGTTCATGTGCCATCTCCTGAATCTAGATCGTCTGCTGCTGTTGGAGCTATTAAGCGTGAGGTTGGGGTGGTTGGTGGTCGTAGGCAGTCTTCCGAAAATGCAATAAAAAATTCATCTGTGTCTAGCAGTTCATTCTCAAATTCAGTTTTGGGAAGGGATGGTTCAATGTCAGAATCATTTCGCCCTTTCCACACAATTTCGAAAACTGACCAAGTTAGTCAGACTGTTGCAACTGAATCTGTTATGCCAAGTATTTCTGTCAGCAGATCATTATTAAGCAATCAATATAACAGGCCACATCAAGCGGCTGTGGGTCATCAAAAAGGTAATACTTCATTGAAAAAAGTAAGACGAGAAGGAAAGGTGGGAGAGTGAAGGAGGAGAATAAATTTCTCCTCTTGTTTAATGGAAGAGACTGAGCAGAGGGGACAGAATAAGTTTTCATTGATTAAAGTTACTGCAATATTCTACACTTTTGTCAATAAAAAAGTAACTACAAGGAAAAATTAGTAAATTCATCATTTACAACCATAAGTTGGGTTCTCCTGTTCATCTCCTCATCTCCCCATTTTTACCTCCTCCACGAACAAGAATAGGAAGAGTTTCTCCACTCTTTCCCTCGCATAATAACTAGAGATGGGTGTAACTGACTGTACTCCTTTCATGCAGCTTCTCAGCATAATAAGGAGTGGAAACCAAAATCAAGCCAAAAGTCAACAGTTGTTAGCCCTGGAGTGATTGGAACACCTACAAAATCCAGTTCCAGTTCACCTCCTGCTGACAAGTCTAAGGAGTTGGAGTCAGATACATCTGACTTGCAGGATAAGCTTTTGCAAGTGAATATCTATGAAAATCAAAATGTGATCATAGCACAACATATTCGAGTCCCTGAAACTGATAGGCACAGGCTAACCTTTGGCAGTTTTGGGACAGAGTTTGATTCTTCCAGGAATATTGCATCTGGATTTCAATCTGTTGAAGAGTCTAATGCAGAATGTGCTGCAAGGTTTGTGCTTCCTCTCCTATAATTGTTCACCTAGAACTCTACATTATAATTACATGCAACATTTGATTCAAACTTAAGAGAGTGAAATGAATAGTTTAGACAAGTTGTCAAAGAGGCAAAAATGTGACCTGTAGGATAAAAAGAAGTGGTAATACAGAAATATTTGAGTTTGAAAGACAGACAAGGTAAACATGGAAGGAATAAAATTTTTCTAATGGCAATTAATTGGAGCGACATGCATTGTGCATTTGCAACTGTGGGTGGTTATACATATATGACAGCAGGTGAATAGCAATTTTAAGTCAGTTAATTTTATTTGAGCTAAAGATGAAACAATATTGGCAGCATGTCAGTATCTGCACCAGAGTCGTCCAGCAATGATGCCTCTGGCAACAAGCAGGTGGAGTTACTAGATGAACAAGTTAGAAACTCTGGATCTGATTCTCCATCATCAGGTGCAGTGTCTGAGCATCAATTACCTGATAAGTCTTCAAGTCCTCCAAATTTGGATAACTATGCTGATATTGGTTTAGTTCAAGAAAATAGTCATTATACACCTTCAGAATCACGGCAACAGCAGCAAGATCCTCCTGAATTGCCAAGCTTTTCGGTGAGTCATTTGTCTATTAGTGAAATATATGACATTTTGGGTCTGTTGTTAGTTGCACAAGAGTATTGTTGAGAGTTTCTTGTAGCTGCTGGTTAAAGCTTCTATTTGAAATAAAATATATACATTGTGTTGTTTATCTGTTCTTATTTCTGTGATCAATCTGATGTATTTTTGGCTTGCAAGCAGGCGTATGATCCCCAAACTGTGTATGATATATCATATTTCAGACCACCAAATCCAATTGATGAAACTGCACGTGGACAGGGTCTACAATCACCGCAGGAGGTAAATTTTCAAGCCACAGTATTTTTTATGTGCATAATATAATTTATTGCTCCTCTTGCATTGTCTTCCATGCTGTAGAAGCATGTATAAATGCTTTTATTACTATGAATGCACAAGCTTAGATGTCAATTTGTTACTATAAATGCCAATTTATTACTATGAATGCACAAGCTTAAGGTTACAGAAATATATTGATCTCAATTGTGTTGCCTTTTGTCAATGATTTTAGGTTTGGGCAAATGACAATTTGAGACTGGTTTATATGTAACCTTTAGAGAGCCTTCTTAATTCTTCTGCATCACTTAAAAGTTTAGTTGTTGATGCCTGGTATATCCTTGTGTGAAATATATGTCTAGGATCTGTTTTACTGATGGTTTCTGCTCAAAAATGTATCTGCCAACAACATTTTTACGCTTTATGTGTTTAAATCAATGGACATTAACTTTCATGCGTGCAGGCCTTAACCTCACATATGGCCAACAGCATGCCAGCTTCAACTATAACTATGGTACAACAGCAGCAACAGCCGCCGATGGCCCAGATGTACCCTCAAGTTCATGTTTCACATTTTGCCAATCTTATGCCATATCGTCAGTTCCTTTCACCAGTTTATGTTCCACAAATGGCCATGCCTGGCTATTCTAGCAACCCTCCATATCCGCATCCATCAAATGGCAGCAGTTACTTGCTAATGCCTGGAGGCAGTTCCCATCTCAGTGCAAATGGGCTCAAGTATGGAATCCAGCAGTTTAAGCCGGTTCCTGGCAGCAGTCCCTCTGGGTTTGGAAGTTTCACTAGTCCAACTGGTTATGCCATTAATGCTCCTGGTGTTGTTGGAAGTGGAACTGGGCTTGAAGATTCATCTCGGATGAAGTACAAGGATGGGAATCTCTATGTTCCTAATCCGCAGGTACAGCCTTGATAGACCTTGATGGCATGAATTATGAAATATGCTGTTGCATTTCCTAGCTGGTTGGCGTGTTGAACATTTGTTTATAACCACTTGTTTATTACAAAATGGTTGTCAAATGGTGACAGACAACAGTACATGCATATCTGTCTTCATTTTATTACCTTTTGGTTAATTTTGTGCTCTTATGCCTGTCAACTGTTTCTTCTTTGATTGCACCTAAAATAGGAAAATACTAAATCTGAAATTCCACCTAATTTACAGGCTGAGACTTCCGAGATTTGGGTTCAAAATCCAAGGGAGCTTCCTGGTTTGCAATCTGGTCCATACTACAACATGCCTGGGCAAACACCTCATGCTGCATACTTGCCATCCCACACCGGTCATGCTTCCTTCAATGCAGCTGCAGCACAATCTTCTCACATGCAATTCCCGGGCTTGTATCCTCCCCCTCCTCCAACACCTGCTGCCATGGCAAATCCACATCATTTGGGACCCGTTATGGGTGGCAATGTTGGAGTTGGGGTAGCCCCGGCTGCACCTGGGGCTCAAGTTGGTGCATATCAGCAGCCTCAACTGGGTCATCTCAACTGGACAACAAACTTCTGAAAAAGTAAATGTCAATCTAACCCCTTGTTTGTAAGGGATTGAAGTAGTTATAGAAAGTTAAGTTTCTTTCATGAAATGAGCAACCCACATAATCATTTTCTATTTAATGCATATCGATGTTCCATTCTCAATATTCCCATTTCTCTTTTGTTTCACTGAGTAATTATTCTAATTATCACTGGAGGTTACCGAGTATTAGATTTTCTACTTGGGGGAGTTGGGGCGGGGGCCCGATTGGGTGGGGGTGGTTGCTGACCTGACATGCAAAAATCAGTGGTTTCACCCCGCATTTATGAAGTATATAGATAGGTAACGTACCGATGTTATGAAATCAAGTTCTTTGTCATGTTGGAATTTATTCTGTCCAGAGTGTTTTACTAGTCTCTTTATATGATATATGAGAGGGAGACAAAGAGGGATTCTTTTGGTTGTGTTTTTGCTTTTATCAAAGAGTAAAAGGGAAAGGGAAGTCATTGTTTTGTGTCTTTGTTGTAAAGATTTGTTGTTAGTGTTTCCTTTATCAGAGAGTAAAAGGGAAAGGGAAGTCATTGTTCTCATTGGAGATCGGACGTGCTTTATTCCTCGGGATCGCCAATGCATTCACTTTTTTTCATGTTTCATGCTCTTGCACCTGGCTCATCCCCACCACGTCACCCTCTACTTTGGCTAAAGCAAGCAGTGCACTTCCCTTTTATTTTTTAATTTCAGAAACTTTTTAAAGCATGAGGGCATTGCTGGGATTTAAACTTCAGTTTCCAGTATATGAGATATGAACTCTATTACTGACACACTACAGTTTATAGGATGCCAGGAAGAATGAAATGACCAAACAAATCAATTATTATAATTGTTATTATTTTGGATGCATGGGAAATGCAAGTGTTGTACAGAGAGTTGCATCAGTTTCAGGTTCAGCAATGGATATTTTAGTTTGGAAGGAGCTGTTCACTGAAGATTGTGGGTTACATTTTTTTTTTTGCTTATGAATTGGTAATAGATATTTGCATCTGCATGGACGGACCACAGGCAAATCTGTCCAACTCTTGCACGTGCATCTTCTTTTGACAGATTTGGCCTGTCAATGGCTTGCTGTGGTCCTCTGATCTCCTCTTATGGTTTTCTTGAATACTTTTTTTTTTTTTTCAAAATGGAAATCAAAGGTGATGATTGTTGGCACTCGTGCAAGATTTTGGGCTGTGATTGTGCCATCTTATTTATTCATTCCTTCGCCTAAAATTCAGCAATTACTGAGTTTATAACTAAACAATGTAACATTGATCCAATGGTGTGGGAAAAGAAAATTTCTCCGAGTGGTCGACCAGATGAGATGCATCAACATGGGTCCGAAGCAAAAATCAAGGGTGTTAATTGTGAGATGACCGACTGTTGAAATATGGATGCATACCATAGCAGCGTCATGATTTCAAGAATGGGTGCAGCCTAGGCATGCATTTGGGAATTATAGAATGTTATGGTTCTTGATTAATATTTAATAATCAAAATGTTACAATATATATATATATATATATATAAAGAAAGAGAATGAGAGGAAGAAGATCAACATAGGCTTCAACACACATGTAACTTTTTCTTTAGAACAACTTTTGTTAAACAAATCTTACTTTTATTGTTTTTAGCACACAAATTCCATTTGTGCTAATCCTTTCTTATGCTTTCTCTTTATTGATTAATAAAATAAGATGTTTGTTAATCCTCCTTTCCAAAAAGTTTAGGAGCCACGAGTGCAATCATTGTATATATACTAACAACAACATGCATGCTTCTCTCTTGCTTTCCATCTCATACGTAAACTACTCCAATGTTGAGAATTTTTTACCAAATCAAATGGATGGTCATTCAATATCTTCTCTACAATGTCTTCCACAGAAACAAGACATCCTCTCTCTCTCTCTCTATATATATAAAGGCAATGTGAAACATATTCACTGTAAAATCTCAATCATATAAATTATTTACATGTTGTTTCACCATATCTAAGTGCATAATTATATTCTTTGATTTGCCATTCATATGGCCAGCAACACCATGTTTCTATATCAAACACAACATACTCCTAAATATAAACTTATAATAAAATCCATATAAACTTTTAATTATTAAATCCCGTATTTATACTGTATATGAATACACGAGTGTACGTATGTGTGTGTGGCCTTATAAAAGCATGTAGAACAAACAGGCCCAGAGAAAACTCTCTCTCTTCTCTCTCTATCATCTTCTCTTCTCCTCCTTCTGAGGCGTGGCTTTTGGCTTTCATTACCTTCTCTCTCTCTCTCTCTCATCAATGAACATGTCTGCTTATCTCTTTCCTTCTCTTTTATGTGCTCATGGCAAGACCAAAAGGACAAGAGATCCAGTCTGTTTTGTCTTCGTTTCTCTTCCTCTTCCTCATAATCATAATCATTCTTTCTTCCATTAATATCCCACTTTCTTTCTCTTTAATCCAGCTTTTTTAAGTACAGTTTTTGAAGCAGCAGACAACAAATCATTCCCAACTCACTGTTTCATATTCTTCTTGTCCATTTCTATAAAAACTAGATATGGATCAATGGAAGAAACCCGTCAGAGAAGATTGCTTTCTGATCAACAACCATAGGAAAAATCCTTCTTTTTCTTCCACTCTTCTTGATGCAATTTACCGTTCCATAGACGAATCCAACAATAAAGAAGAAGAAGAAGAGCTGATTTTCTACAGAGAGACTATGAGGAAGAAGCATAGCAATGGTTTCAAAGAAGATGAAAGGATTGCAACTCTGCAGAACACTTGCATGATAGAGAAATGGATGGAGGAAAAAGTGAGCTATGAGAAAGTTGCAGTTCGGAGAAAATCTACAGCAGACTTCCACAAAAATACTCGGATGAAAAATTTCAATCCTAAACCCCCTCCTGTGTTACTCAACTCCAGCTCTAGTTCCGAAGAATCTAGCTGTGGAGGTGGGTTTTCTTCCTCAGAATCTGAATCTACATATGGTCTCAGCTCATCAAGATCATCATCAACTTACGCCATGCAAAGGCCTAAGCCTATTCGAACCAGTGCTTCTGCACGGCCGGAGAGGTACGAAAGATGTGTAGATGAAATCGCTATGTATCATCATGAGAGAAAAGATTCGAGTTATGCACCAACGCAAAAGCCAAAACACGAAGGCAGCAGTTTTGTGAAGACGAAATCCAGAGCCTCAAAAATTTATGGTGATCTCAAGAAGGTGAAGCAACCTATTTCACCTGGGGGTCGGCTTGCAAGCTTTCTCAACTCTCTTTTCACTGCGGGAAATGCTAAGAAAGCCAAGATTTCATCATCGTTGGGGTGCGAGGAAAGAAAAACAAAGTCTGAGCAGATATCGACATGTTCTTCAGCTTCTTCGTTTTCAAGGTCTTGCTTAAGCAAAACACCTTCCTCTAGAGGGAATGAATTGAGCAATGGAACAAAGAGGTCAGTGAGGTTTTACCCAATTAGCGTGATCGTGGATGAGGATTCTAGACCTTGCGGACACAAAAATCTCTATGGAAATCATGATGAGACTCCAATGGCAATCACTTCTATAAGAAATCTCACAAATGAAGAGCTCAAGTTCCATGTCATGAACGAAAGTCGCAGAGTGGAGGAAGTTGCAAGAGATCTCTTAAAGAATTATCAGAAGAAGAAGCAAGAGGAGTTTGCTGCAAGAGATCTTCTTTGCAGTGGCAATAGAGAGTCTAGTGAGGAGGAGGAAGAAGAAGAAGAAGAAGAAGAAGATGATGATGATGACGAAGCTGCAAGTTGTGCAAGTTCTGATTTGTTTGAATTGGATAATCTTTCTTCTATTGGGATTGAAAGGTATGGCGAAGAATTGCCTGTGTATGAAACAACCCATCTTGACAAAAATCGAGCCATTGCTAATGGCATAATTCTGTAATTCCCAGAAAGAAATCTTAATTAATTAGCTTTATTAATGAATTGTGTGGGGGTTTACATCAGAGAATAAGATTTCTCATCTTTCTTTCTTTATTCGTTTAACTTTGGTTTTGTTATTTTCATTAAATCTTGAATCTTGATTGCTTTCAAGAACACACATGCATGAGAAACTGTGTAATATATATATAGATATATAAAGAGAAGATAAAGTGAAGAGAAAGCAACTAAAAAAAAAAAATCTTGATTAGTCTATGAGATTTAAGAGCTAATTAGAACTGAAAAATTCTGCAACCACGTTCACAAAGTGAAAAGAAAGAGTAAAGATTATCTACCAATGATGAGGAAGATAGAAAGAGATAGTTTTCTTACTTTATTTTTCTTTTATATAAGGTGGGTCCTTATTTGCTTCAAAATAACAAGGGATACCAAGGATCATTAGAGTTTTCATAAAAGTTGGTTATGCCGGAATGTAGTTTTTCCGGTGGGTGGCGGTGGTAATAAATATATAGGGTAAGTGAAGTAGAATTGATGATGTTAGTGGAAAGAAAAGGAAGAAGATGGTGCATATGGTCCCTAAAGATGTAGACAAAAGGATCCAAGCTTTGATCCTCTTAGTCTTGATGTCAAATTTGGTTGGCTTCTAAGCTATAAGCATGGGTTTCAAAGTTCTTCATATGTCTTCTTCATTTTCAAGAAATAAAAAAAAAAAAAAAAAGTGCATGCCCATTCATTTTCATACCACGTCATTTCATCTTCCGATTTTTTTAATTATTTTTAAATAAATAATATTCATTTATTTTGTAGAAAATATTTCCTTTTTTTTAAAGTATATATTCATCACACTTTTTAGCCTTCAAATATAATATTAGGCATTTATGTTATTTTTTTTATCTTTTTAAGTTAAGCCGAAGAATTCTCGGTTTTAATTCAAACTTCAATTGAATTGAAGAATTTTAGTTTGATTCATTCAATTATTTAGTTATATTAATTTGATTCATTTATAATTTTATAGAAATTTCAGTTTTCGGTTTGACTCGATTTATATGTATTAATCTTTTTTTTTCTATATATAATTTAACTTAATCCAAATCATTTTTATTCTCAACTCAATTTTTTTTTCAATCCATAAAATATTTCTTTGATTATATATGAACTTTTATATATTTTTATATAATTTGATTTATATTTTTTATAATTTTATGAGTGTAATATTTTATTTTTTGATTCAAATAATTTGGATTTTTGAGATAATTAAATCGAATTAAAATAAATTTTATTAACTTAATTCAATTTGATTTCTAAAATATATAAATTTAATTTTTTAAATTCAGTTCGACCGCTAAAACCTAGATATTTATAAATTGGACATTCAAATTAGTGCTTTTAAAGCCTTTTTGTAGTAAATTTGACATCTTTTGTTGAAGGCTTGTGTTGATGGGTGTGGTGTTAATAATAGGAACTCTCATATTGGTAGATCCATTCTCCATCAAACCCTTTGGAAGAATAGTCTTTTAGATTGGTGGCCTTGGATCTCCCAATTCAAAACTACACCACTTTTAACTGTTTTGATTCTAAAGTTATATGGGTTAAAAGAAAACAAGAATAAATAAATAAAACTTGTAGGTCAAATTAGCCTCTTGTCCTCCCATCTCATTTCCGATTTGAAAAACATTCTTTTGCCATAAATTTGTTATTATTAACAAAAAAAATAAAAATTAAATTTCTCGTAAATTTATCGGTCTAAATAAAATATTATATACTTTGATATATTATTAATTATTTTGTGATTCAAGAAACCATTTCATATTAATTGAAAATATAAATACCATTTTAGAAAGAAATTAAGTTCTATTTTTATATAAATTTTCTTTTATTTTTTTATTTTTATATTACTTCTAATTTCCCCAATGGATGAAAATATTTTGTGTTAAATAACTAATGTCTTAAATTACAAAATAACTTATTTATTTTAATATTTATTAATTGCATGTATAATATATTAGAATTATTCAATGTTTTTATATTATAAAATAAATTATTTTATAATTTGAAGTAATTTATAAAAATGTGATGTTACTTAAATAATCTCTTTTATTTTTTTTTGTTGTTACTGAAAATTAATTAAATTTGGGAATGTTATCCGGGTGAGATAACATCTTGCCTAAACCCTTTCGAATCATGGCACTTAAATTTGCTATAGTATAAAGAGTCGAATTAACGATTGATCAAAAATTGCTTTTTGAAAATTATGAGCAAACCCTCAATTATTTAGATGAATAAGGATGGAATTTTGTCACAAAGCAAACAAAATAAGATACTAATCTTGTTTAGTAGGGCCTTCAAAGATCTCACTGTACATTCTTAAATTGGACCACTAAATCATAACAGTGTTTTCTGCTTATTAAGTTATCATAATATATATATATATATAATCTTATCATAATTGCTTTTTCATTTTAAAAACAAACAATATCTTAATTTTAATTAAGAGTCAAATTAGAGCCTTGGACTATAGGAAAAGAAAATGATAGTCCTATTGTCAAAAAGTATATGGGGACCATTGTATGTTATTATATGTGACATTGTCTTTGCTAATTTTCCAATTAGGTGGCAATGAATTAATTTATTATATAAATGATTTAACTATCGGAAAATTAATCCATTTAATACATGATGAATTATATATGGTTGGTGAAGTTGGAAGTTAGAGAGCAATGATGGATGTGAGACCATACCTACACTCCATCGTTGACAAGTTTTTTCAGCTTTCACAATAACCCTATAAGATCATTACCTTAATCATCATCTCACCCATTCATTTTTTCCTTCTGGGTTTGGCCATCACATTGTACTTATCACTCTAACACTTTCTAAATATATTATATTGTCAACTAATTTCTAATAAGGGTGTGCACTTTTCGGTTATAATCAAAGAATTATATTTTTTAGATAATTTCAATACTCGTCACTCGCACTTCTATAAGCTGCTCGCGCTCCTACTTGTCGCTTGTGCTCCTCTTGCCGCTCATGCTTCTCTCGCCGCTCATGCTTCTCTCGCCGCTCGCACCCGCTCATCGTCATTATGCTTATCGCTCACTGCTCTTGTTTACCGTTACCACGCTCCCTCGATGACAATGACTCTAGTCACTCACCCTCACTCCTCTCAACATGCATGAGACAACAAATCTCCAAGATTTCTCATTCTCAAAACTCAAAAAAATTTAATTTCGTAAAAATCTAACCGAATCATAAAAATTTAATTCGATTATATTCAATTTATATGAAAACTTTGACTCAAATTAGTTGGAAAAAAAAAAGTGATTCGGTTCTTTAATTAATTAAATTCGTTTCCTAATTTCCAGCCAAGGTTTGAAGCTTGAGTGGGTTTAGTGAGGAGCAAGTTGTGCTTGTCCCAAGAACATAGAACAAATGAAATTATCTCAATTATTGTTGTCTTAGTCTTGAATTATTGATAAAAACTAGTTAGTGAAGATGTTGTAATGAAGTAGTCATTCTCTTGAATAAAACCAAAACTCATGCATCTCTCATAAACTTTACTTTTATTCTTGTGGGCATGCGCTGTCACTTACCAACCATGCATGTATAACTAGTTCATATTTAATCAGATTTAATTATGTGGGTACATAGCTACTGACCAATTTGGATTAGGGTTTCGTTACACACCACAAACTAGTTGATGATTGGTTCAAGTGACTTTATGAGTGTTCATGCATGAGGGTGCATGATGGGCCACGTAAAACATATTATTTATGGTTTAACACTGCCTTTGTCTCATCAGATGTAAGAGTTGATCCTCAGATTTCATACATATTCCTGTTTGTGTTTGCTATATAACCTTAGTTTTTAGTCATGTTTGCTCAATTATTTTGTTAGCAGGTAGACAAAGACGACACCGTTTACTATATATACATATATCATTTGTCTTGTTATGTATCAGTAATAATGCATGTGAATAAATAATAAGGGGAAAATATCAAAATAGGGACCTCATGGATAATTACAATTGCCTCCTTCATTGCGTAGCAAAAGAATCACTACCATCCACCATGACTTGACACTTACACTTTGCGCTTCACGTGTGGCCACGTCGATGAGGCATGGAGTGAAATGATGAAAATACCCTTGAAGATCGAACAGAAGGTAATATTGATGGGAGAGGCATTATGGGAAAAAAGAAAAATGGGTGGGAGGGAGAGACCAGACAGCTTTATTTTTTGGAAACGGAGACAAGGCAGCTTTAGTTAAAGCTATGGAGGTTTGGTCTCGTGGACGTGTGGGGAGCGAAAACACAAACTCGATAATAATATTATTTATGTTTTGGCGATCCCAAGAAGATTATTTTGCTTACCTCTTGCAGCTTTTTTTTTTCTCCCTCTTTATGAATAAACCATAAGAGAGAGGAACCTAAAGAAACTGATTAATAAGTTTCAATTTCAAGATCTTGGTTATGGGAATTCATCAAAAAGAAAGATTTAACAAGTTTCTTGCTAAGAAAAATGAGGATTATCTTTCTTTTTTAAGAAAAAAAAAAGCCATTTTCTTGGTTGAATGATGAGAGTTTCCTAGCTGTGAGTTTATAGCTGCTTTGCTTCAAAATTTGCATGAAAAGGAGCATTGGAAGAATCCAGCACATATATAGAAGCCTTTCTCTTCTTTTTATTGTAGATAGAAACAAAGACAAGTCTGTATTTTCATGCAAGAAACTTGCTTGTCATAGAAATTATTACAAAGGTACTTGTGAACAAGATCCTAATGAGCTTGTAATAATAATGATCATCACCAATCCTAATCATATTTTTAGCACCATGTTTCTCATTTATAATGATTGAGAAACATATACCATCAAGTCATAATGATTGCTTAGGTTGATAAAACATAGAATCAAATCAAATCAAAAAAGCCTTTTCCATTTGCTGTTAAACTCGTTTCAGAAATGTATATATAAATTTGGATCTAAACCAAGCATGTGCTTTTTCTGGTTTCTACTTTATCTTTTGAATCAAGAAAATAATAAAAGAAAGATTTCTATATTGCTTTCGATAATGGGAAAAAGAAGTCATTTTTATAGGCAAAATATAGGTCAGTTTTCACATGGCTTCTACAGTTGAAGTAAAGCACTATATGCTCAACTCATGTCCTTAATATATATATTATAATCATGGCTGCACCGACCTTTCTTCAATACCATTCAAGAATAGGCAATGCTCAAAATCCATGATCTATAACCTCAT